>CAUJRU010002409.1:0-54000 GCA_963277665.1 Viscum album | reverse complement strand
AAATAGGGATTTCGATGATGGAAATGAAATTATTTCTTCTTCGGAGTGAATTTTTTGAAGAACGTTGATGAAAATCAGAAAAGGGTGAGAACCGCATACCATAATTCATGGGTTGCGTACCATGTTCTGGGAACGGTATGCGGAGTGGTGAAAACCCCTACATGGGTGAGGTTCGTGAAACCATAATCGGTTAGCAGTAGAAGGCATTGTAGTACATAGATGGATTGTCATTTGTGGTGCTAATTGAATTCATAAGAGAAATGGTAGTACACAGACCCCGTATGAAAAATTGTTCACGGGTGGCTTGTAGTTCATTATGGTAGGAGAGTCGATAAGCGGTGGAGGCTGGGTTGAATATTTGGTAAATCTTGGATTAGTGGATTTTATGGATATCATTCCTTATAAAAGAATCATTAACCCCACCGATTACTATGGATATTGAACATCACTAGATAATATATTTTCACTTAGAATTCGGAAATGTCTGAAAGTGGTTGGCGCTGAAGGTTTTGACGGAGATTCTTAACCCGCAATGGAAATCTAATCCTTAGTGAATAAATTCTTTTGCATGAAAGGAGTTGTCTCGGTACGGGGAGGAGGAATCTGATTTATGCAAGAGGTAGAATTCAACAAGTGGTACATGGAGGGAGTGATCCAATACGAGGACTAAAAAACAGCCCGTGAACCAAGAACAGTTTGTATACAGGAGGGGTCTCACAACTGATGTTCATAGAATCAGTACATGGCAGTGGTACAAGATTGTGAAACCGGAGGTAGTCTACAGATGAAGGGCAGTTTTTATGAGTGGAAGTAGTATGTGGAGGAGTTGTTCCAAATACTAAACTCGATACATAGTACATGGGAGGATCAAGTGGTTTGCGATAAGCACAAGGAAGCATGTGAGAGATTCAAATCAGTTCGAAAATGTATTTTCTAGTACCTAGAAGTACTAGAAAAGGTGGACATCATATACGGGTGAAAAATAAACATCAACAATGCATCTGTCAATAGTTTAGGATGCATGAATTCATGAATATGAAGAGACATTTATGTCCAAAAACTGTTCTGAACCTATAAGTTGATAAACTTTGTGTGGATTCATTTCCATGAGCAGTGAGCAAAGGAACAGGAAAATGGTGACCCTTTCCACCGGCAGTGAGAAAGATAAAGAGGCATATGGAGTGACCCTTTGGAATGCATTGATCATACCCTTAACCTTGTAAAGGCTGTGAGTGTGCGTATAAATGATCTATCCTGAACATTGTACTGATTATTAGTAGCTAGCCTTAGTGAATTTTTTACATCAATGCATTACCATTGTATGCTCCTTGGACGTAGCATAATGAGAGTGAACTGTGTAAAAATCATTTTTTCATCTACATGATTTAGTATTTTTTTCATATATTTCTATTGGAGGAAGAGAGAATTGATTTTTGGCTAATAAGGAAACACAATTCGAATGAGAAATGGGTTTAACCAATAATTCTTCGATTCACTCACCCTCTCAGTGTATTCGACCTAGTGGACCTAAAAATTGGTGTTAGAGGGAATGTACGAATGTCAATGGTTCTATTGGAAGAAAAATAAATGGAGGTGGTCAATAATAATGGAATTAATTTTTTTTTTGGAAACAATTTTCAACTATAGAAGAACCAGATGATGCAATACTTCTGATCAGTATGGATGGATGTCATTACAGCATCTATTTATGGAATATCAGCTGACATTAATAGTGGAAATTTATCATAAAATAAAAGAATGTAATTGGATTTTTATGTTTAAGGGATCAATTCTTTTTGAGTAGCCCAATAAAATTAAATTTATACAAAGGTGATATCGTTTTAAACATTAAATTCAATATGGTAAAAATTTTAAATCATTTATGAGGGTGTCACAAAAGTCCGAGAAAAAATGAAGAAGGTTCTATAGAACACATGTGGGGATCTTAGAACGAATCCCAATGAGACTGTTGATGTATTATTCGATGGGATAAATATTATTGTGGAAGACATATAGGGTCATGGAGAATACATTGAAGATATAAATATTGTGAAATGAATCTTGGGGAAACTTCCACAATGATTCAATCAGAATGTTTCAGTGTCGGATGAAAAATACTCAAAGGAGCTGACACTAGGTAACCTATACAGAACCCTTGTAGCCTATGAAATGATAAATGGTGATAATGATGCAGAGGAAAAAGGGAAACATAATGAAGTGGAATTCAAGGCCATGAATAATCTCTCTGTTGATGATATTCCTAAGGAGGACAATATGGATGATTTCATATCATTTCTATCCTTCAATCTGCAAAGGGTAAAAGGGAGGTTCAAAGGTAAAATTCCATTTCCATGATTTTGATGTTGAATGATTGGGAATTTTGCAGTATAGTGTCATAAGAAGTTTGAAGATGAAGACGATGAAATTTTCCGAAATCTGTATTCATAAAATGAGAAATGGAGGAGATGTATAAGGTGAAATATCTTCAAAAATAAAAACATACTTTCAAGAGAGGATGAAATTTCATAAGAATATAAGGAAGAAGAGTTGGAGGATTTCATGGATCATAACGTAGATTATTCGGTGGAAATTGCTTGAAATTATTTTACAATAAACAAAAAGTGACAATGAAGAAGGAGAAATTGATGGAATAGAAGATATCCAAGATGAATAAGAAGCGTCCCTTGAAGAGGTAGATATTTTGGGAGCCAAAAAGAAGAGAACTAACTAGGTTTTTCGTGATGCCAAACACTTTATATAGAACCAGGATGAAAATAATTCTGAGCTTAATGAAGAAATTGAAAAGCCGGGGTCTTCAATGCTAGAATGATATTAAATGGTGGTTGAGTAAAAACTCACAATTTTTGAACAATAAATTTAAATTGATATTTTGAATAAAATTATAAAAGATAAAATCATGTATATAGTACAACTAGAAGAATACTTCATCAGTCTGTGATGAACAATTGATGATCAGGAAAAACTGCTATAAAATAAGATCATACAGGCAACAGAGAAAATGAGATTTGAGTAGAGTGGGCCATCAGAATAGAAAGTAGTTATGATTCATGTCAGTCCACAAGAACCGAGTCCATGATTGTAGATTGATTTGGGAATGAATTAGAATCATAATATTTAGAGAATTCAATTAACAATTAGTGGTACATTGTTTCCACATAAGAATGTACCTCACATAAGATGCTATTGTTCTGGTCAGATGGGACACTCTCAAAATTTATGTTCCATAGAGAAGAGGTACAAAATGGAACAAGACAAACAAAAGTGTATGTATAGTGCCCAAAATTACAGGTCATCATTTGATGGCCATTATTTTAGGTGTAATGGACTCATACATACGACATGATATTTTACATCAACAATGCAAAGGAATGTGCCATGGATAACAGAATCTGTTCATAATAAGTAACCAAAAGTATCTTCAAGTGAGATGAAAATTACAAATCGATTTTCAGCTCTGCAGGTTAATGATGACACATCATATACTGAGGATGAAAAATATTATCATTACCTTATAGTAATATGTTCAAAGGCTTGGGTCAAAAAGAAAAGGGCCGAGTAGGTTATCATTTGACAAATTATGTCCAAGGCATCAGATCGCACATGGAAATGGAAAATTGATAGTGGATTCACTTACCATTTAATGGGAAATAATAATATAGTAACAAAAATTAGTTATTATTAAGAATCTATTTTTTTATTTGGTAATGATGATAGCTTGAATATTATTGGGTCTAGAAAATCCATGTTTGGAGGAATATACATGAGACGAGTAGATGTCTTGGTTGTTGAGGATCATGGTCAAAACATTATTAGTGATAGTCAATTGTGTGACTTAGGGCATGGTATAATTTTTTACTAGAAATTATGAATCGTCAAGGTAACAGATGTCATTTTTGTGTTTCAAGGAAATCATATAAAAGGGAATCTTTACCTCATGAGTGGAGAAGATGATATGTGATTTATATCAATGAATGAAGAAAACAAGTTATGACATAAGTGTATTGGGCACATAAGCCATGGATCATTAGAAGATCTAGTAAAATATGAAACTTATAAATCAGGTATTTCCCCATGAATGAAAAATAAATGATCTATGTACTAATGTATTTAAAAATAAAAACAATATTTAGGAGGAGAAAATAATATGAATTAAATGTTAAATTGGGGTAACGAGGGAAAAAGTGTAACCCGAAGGGAAAAATTGATGTTTTGTGACCATCCCTTACCTGAGGAATAAGATTATTCTACACATGAAAATAATGTCCTGAGTAAAGAAAATTTAATCATTTAAAATTTAATCCAGATCCTCCTCAACATGTATTTTATTTATAATAATTTTTTAAGTAAATTTATATTTTTGTTTCAAGAGTTATAAGATTCAGTTTCATCATTTGAGAGTGTTATGTTCTTTGGTTTCCAAATTAGTTTAATTTTATATGTAATGAATCAGACCTCTATGGTCCATTACTTTTCTTAAATCAAGTTTTTGAGGTGTTTTACGAGGTCAAAGTGACTTATCCCAAACAATTTTCCAAATTTCCATCTCTGTGAACAATGTTTCATGTTTTCTGAACAGTGTTATTAGAGCGTCTTTTTGAGAATAGTGCCATCATCGATTCTGTTTGTGAATGGTGCCATCGGTAAGTCAGTTTGTGAACAATACCATCAGTGAGTCATTTTTTTGAACAATACCATCACTAAGTCCTTTTATGAACAGTTCCATCGATGAGTCATTTTGTGAATAGTGCCATATGTCAGTCTTTTTCTGAATAGTCCCATTGGTGAGTCATTTTGTGAACAGTGCCATCAATGAGACTAATGTGAATAGTTACAACATTGATTTATTTTGTGAAAAGTGAAAACAGTGAGTCATTGTGTGAACACTACCATTTGTGTTAGCGAGGCATTTTTTTGAACATTGTTTCCAGCATTGGTAGGTGTACAATGTCTCCAATATCCATAGTTATACAGTGTTTCCAGCTTCCAACAGTTCTCCCCTTTAGTTCTTTTTTTTGACACAGAAAACATACAAGGCTTATTTTAAGTGATATAAAGCTGATTCAAATCCCATAACACCTATATTAATTTTCATAAGTCTCAGTATTCCTTTACCTGGTTAAACAGTTTGGTTTAATGTTATCCTCTTTTAATGAAAAATCCATCATATCATAAACTGTTGCTTCGTAAATCATTTAAAGGGATGATATATCTTCCACCAATGTTCTACCTTCATGTTACTTAGTGCTATATTCTCAATCCTTTCCTTCATCACATAGGATATATATGATCAAGCCTTAATCCTTGATTATTTTCCCCTTTATATTTCTTCCTACTGCATATGCACCCTCCTGTTTTGGTGCAAGCCACATGTGTCAATCCCAGATCGATAGATGGTATTATCTACCTCCATTATTCTGTTTCCATTAATTATTTCCCACTATCCTATCATTTAAATGTTATGTTTTGGGATCTATATACTTCTAATAGAGTTTTCTTGGGTGTCAGTTGGTTCCATCAGGTCAGGACGTGATCGAGTGGATGTTGTTATCACATGAGAGGAGATTGAAATCTTTTGTCTAGATCATTCTCATTTAAATAACATCAATAAAATTGAGGTAGGGATTAATATATTCTCTATTCATTTATTTGAAACTATAGGGTTAGCATGTTTTATCAACTGGATCAAAATAGAATTCACATAATAAATATTTGAACTAGATAAATCAATTGGCATCGATTATGTGTTATTACCTCTTATTTTTCTGGATAGTGTAATATCTATGATTTCTTTTTTCACAAATCCTATTGATGGAAATTGTTAAATAACGTATATTAGGATCAATTTTAATTATTTATCAATGATAAATAGGCGTGTAAATGAATTTGGTTGTGGTTGTTGTAATTTGATATTATTCAAATTGATGTAGTAAGCATGTTTAATTATTTTCTATAACATTGAGTTTGTGTTTTCAATCCTTGTAACATATGAATAATAAATTGGTTATTTCAATATGGATTAATAAATTGTTTTTTCTATAAATGAAAATTTCTCATAGGGTTTTAAGTTACCCTCTCACTGGTAATGCCCAAGAGGCATATGCTTGGAGGTGTTAGAGCTCGTTGTTTTTAATGGTTGGATGCCTTGTTCAAATGCCAAGAGCCTCATTTATTTCATTTTTTTCCTACTACTCATGTTGTGATGTGATCCTATAAGGATATTTGGATATGTGGGTATAGGGAGACAAATTAGTTGTGGCAACAGTTGACACCTAGAGTGGTGCGATGGATCAGTATATACATCTGGTTACCGGGGATAACACCATATATGATGTAACGAGATGGATGTGAATGATTGGATTCTTACTGAATCATTATGGTTGTTTATCTGTTTTAATTTCTCCACTACTCAAGGATGTTGGTCTTTCTTACCCTCCATTCAAAAGGTGAGAAGACACGTAGGTTATGCCACGTCCATTCCGTGTTTAGCTTCCCGTGGGAGGATCGGTCTATGCTCTTGCTATAGGGGGAAATGACTTGATGGGTAGATCAACTACCCACCATGTTGAGACCAATTGTGATTAGTATCATAGAATGTTTTTACATAATTCATGGGAATATGGGAATTTAATAACACTATTAATAAATGATTGAATAAAAGATGATTAACCCATGGAGATAGAGCTTATTGGGACATAATGTAGAGGTTTCAATTTAAAAGAACAGTATACTTTTATGAGATTCTAATGAAATATAATGTGGAATTGTTAATGGTTAATTAATGACTAATTAATTAACTAATGTAAAGTTAAACTGATAAAAAGAAAATGATGTAATGTAAAAAAAGATCATTAAATGGTTGTGTTATAATAGGATATCTAGCTTTTGAAGTGGTAGTTGGGAGTCTGAGAGACATTAGATGCAGTTTATTCTACGACTAGGTTATGCCTATATTGTGGTTGTTAGCTATATTTTATTCTATAATTTTTGTGTTTCTATACGCTACCCCACCTCGTCAGTTATAGAAACTGACACCTTCTATATTCTGATAGATGGGGGGTTGGGGGTGTTTTCCCTAGCATTCTGGAGGAAGGATGAGTGGCTAACTACCCCCTTTGGCCCGACACTCTTCTCTTGGTAATTACTAGTGATAGCATGCACAATGTTTTTCTCCCCATATATAAGTGTAGAGGGCTATAGTGGCTTGTGGATATTCCCACACATATATTCTGGATATTGTTTCCTATGGACTACTATAGGTATAACATGTATAGGTTTTAATGGCATGAGTATCCTTACTCATTGTGTGGTCTAAAACTGCTTTAGGTTTAATACACAATGTATGATACATGTTATGTGAGCTATGGTTGCTCCTAGAAACTACCTGGTTACATTGGTTACATGGATGTGCAGGTTCTGTTGCACGAGGATCATGTTATGGTGCTATGTTCAGGTGTCTGTCGGAAATCCTTTTTAGAGAGAGATACTTGGGATATGCAACATTGGGGAAAAGTTGAAAACCAATGGGGAAGTAGTATCAGGGTACCCATGATATTGTTTATAATATTATATAGTCTTTTATGCGATACTTGGTGAGAGTAGCCATGGTGAGTCTAAGAACATGGTGTACCTATTTAAGTGACGAGTTAGTTCCACTTTTCGTTCATTGTTATTTAACATGTTTTCTTTATATTTTCACTAGAGGATCCTATGAGGATCATAATGGGTAAACTATTATAATCACCCCAAATACATATAATATTTTTTCATGTCACATGGAGTAAGCTGGATATTATGTTTATTACTACTATCTTGGGGTTGGAGGAGCTATTCGGGCTTTGTGGTTGTTGTTGTATTTATTTCTTTTGGTACTTTCATGTTTCCCTTTTAGTTGTAGTAGTTTTTTCATGACATTACATATTTTTACCTAGGATTTATATTATATTTCATTATGATTTGGTGTTGGTTTGTGACTATTTTATATCTATCTTTTTGATGTGTTATCTTAGAGGGAAATTCCTCTAATTTGTGTGATTAATACAACCTTGGTGCTAGTCGCCTACCCGTGACCTACTGGGGGATGAACTCAGGGATCAATATCCCCCTTCTCACATTTCCATCCAAGGAGGGTTTACCTATTCGGATGGGGCCATGACACAATGGTATCAGAGGTTTGTTTAAGGGATGAGATGGAGTTTTGTATTAGGAAGAGGTGATGTTTCATGGGTTGGTAGAGCCACAATGTCAGACATATTTATCAACCAATGTAAACCCTATAGGATGGATGATGCATAGGTGTTTAGGGACCCCTGTGATCTTAGACAAGAACCTTTTTGTTTATAGTGGCTACAAAATGAGGTGATACTGGTTTCGGGGTAGATACATAAGAAAATACCATGCATAATTCTTCTTTGGGCCTATGTTTTAATGTGTAGACCCTAGGATATGTTAACATAAAAATAATAAAATATAAAAATTAATTAATTAATGTTTTGTTTTCTGTATTCCAGGTTTAGGACCTATAACTATTTGTTATTTTGTAGGTATGGATCCTGGTCAACATCCTTGTTTTGTTTGCATAGAAGATGACCATCATGCTAGGCCATCATATCACTGTTGGGTAGATGTTGACGACAATGAAACATAGATGAGGAAACTCCACATGTTTCAACCCTAATGTTTATAGAAGTATGAGATATCTATTTCTGAAGCAGTCATGGAAGAATAGTTGGAGGATGTTGAGATAGACTTCAGTTAAATCTGTTCAAAAAAATAGAACTAGTTGTATTCAGTTGTGATGATGTTGTGTCGAGTAGTGAGGCAGTGGTGGTTCACGTTGCTCGGGGATCGTAAGGAGTTGGAGATCTTATTGGAGGATTTATGAGACAAGTTCAGATTTATGATTCTTTCTTAAACCATGAAGGCGTCTAGTTTCTAGGAGATTATTTACTTTTGATAGGGTAGCTCCAATATTGAAGAATTTGGAATCCATTTTAGTAACCTTTTACAATATTCTTCGCAACAGTTTACAAATTAGGGAGCCAGGTCAAGGCATTGTGATGAGGCTCTGCATCGAGATATCCAACACTAGGTCACCCTGTATATGCTGTGGTCATATCTTGAGGTAATGGAGAGGTAACAGGTCGCTGAGAGGACATCGAACAAAACTGGATCATCACGATTGGGAGTCACCATGATTCCACACGAAACATAGTTTTGGTCCATGGATCCCGATTTTAGGGCAGAAGAGTTTTCGTTTGTCCGGGGGAAGGTCCCAGACCTCAGCATCTTGTTCCTCTGAGGGTGGAGGATATCAGGAAAATTACAAGGTATCAGGGAAAAAAATTATCCTAGAGGCTGAGGTTATCAGCAGTGAGGTGCCCAACCTTTTAGATTAGTCATAATGCACTAGGTGGCCTGCTCCATGTTCCTCTGTTAGGCAGTTTCTGCCGAGGATGCAACTGTAGGTTCCACCAGCTTTGGATCAGTAAAGATCATATGGGGTAGGCAGATGACAACCCTGAGAAACTCCCCATCCTCAGAGATCAGTTCATGTCTATTTAGGTGTTCGTAATCAGGGTCAGAGAGGTCATAGAGGAGGTCGTGGTCAGCTTAATGATTTAGCATATCTTACTCTTGGTGAGCTAGTCATCATTCATGGTACCCTTTACATGTTTTCTAAGTTGGTGTATGTTTTATTTGATTTAGTAGTGATGCACTCCATCATATCATCTTCCCTTGTCCATGCTTTTGGAATTGAGGTAGTGAGGATTCTAATTCCCTTGGTATTGACTACTCTCATTAGGGATTGAGCTGACTTGTTTGAAGTATGTAGAGACCGTGAGCTAGTGCTGGGCTAACACCACTCTAGGGGAGATTTCCTCTATTTATGGACACAACCATATGATTTCTTACATAGCGTGGATTGGTTTTATTAGGTGCAGGCTAACGTGGATTGCTTCTCGAGGTTGGTGTTCTTCTTTGATGCTAATGTAGGTCCAGCAGTGTTTGTGGGCGAGCGAGACCCCCAGATGGGTCGGAGGCATGTTCAATCATTGTCAACCCTTTTGGATGAGCTGATGTAGAGTGCTTATGAGGTTCAGAAGTTGGTGTTTCCCGGGGTCGTATAATAATAACTCTATGTCTTTATAGAATAGGTTGTATCATTACTCCCTGAACGAGAGATTGAGTCTGGGATTGAGCTTAATCTAGGAGCGTCACCTATCTCTATGTTTCCATATAGGATGTCACCTTATGAGTTAAAATATATCTGTATATATATCAATAGTATGTTACATTGTGGTTTATTTTGGATGAGTGTGTAACCATGAGGTGCACCAGTTTTGTTAATGAAGAATGCTGATGGCAGTTTACGGTGGTATATTTATTATCAACACTAAAACAATGTGACATTGAATAATCAATATCATCTTCCATGGATTGATGATTTATTTTGTCAACTGAAATGTTTATATTGGTTTTCAATGATAGATATGCGGTTTGGATATCATAAAATGTGTGTGATGTGTGAGGATATCCAGAATACTGCTTTCATTTGTCTTTATGGGCATTGTGAGTCCGTCGAAACATTGTTCAGTGAAACAGATGATCTAGGTTTGTTATAGGGATTCATGACAGTTGTGTTCCATGAGTTCCATGATATGTTTGTGGTGGTTTTCATCGATTACATCCTTGATTACTCCACATCTGAGGAGGATCATCCAGAGCATCTTCATGCCGTTTTGGGAGTTCTTTGTCAACATAATATTTTTAGAATGTTGTCCAAGTGTGAGTTTTGATCTCATGAATTGGTGTCCCAATAGAAAGCAGCTTTGGATCCATAAAAGATAAAATTGTTTGTTTCTTGGGAATCCCCCAAGACAGTGGCAGAGGTGCGAATTTTCCTTGGCCATGTAGGCTACTATAAGAGGTTTATACCCAATTTTTTTCAGGTTGTGATTCCTCTGACAACATTGACTAGGAAGGATCAGGAGTTTGTGTGGAATGATCGATGTCAGGAAGATTTTGGGTAACTAAAGGAGAATTTGGTAAGCGCTCTTGTCCATTTCCCTCCTACATAGGGAGTACAATTAGATGTTTTCTGGGAGGCATCACTTCTAGAGTTACGATGTGTTCTAATGTAGCAATAATGAGTTGTTTCTTAGTGGTTTCAGTAATTTCATCCCCATGAATGTAATTATGCCACCCATGATCTTGAGTTGGTGGAATTGGTGTTTGATCTGATTTTTTGGAGACATTACATCATTGGAAACTTCTTTGTGGTTTTCACCTATCATAAGAGCCTGAGGTATGTTTTCTCTTAGCCAAATGTGATCATGAAGCAACATCAGTGGATAGATTTCATTCAAGAACACAACATTGAAATATCGTATATCCCTATAATGGGGAATATTGTAGCTGATGCACTCAACATGAAGTTGTGTAGAGATGCACTGCATTGATTTCATGTTTCGTGGAAAGTTAGGGTAGAACATTAATCATTACATCTCGACATGGGATATGTTGGGGAACAGGTTGTCATTTCTCTATGATGGTGTAGTAATCACTATTATAGATGGTGGAAGAGTCCTAGATGGGGGATATAGAGGTGGAGGTCTGGAGAGAACGAGTTGTTTGTGGAAAGGCCCCTAATTGTTGGTATGAGGATGAACAACAACAGGTGTTATATTAGGGAAAGATTTTCATTCCCGTGGAGATTATTGAGATTTTTCTCAGATAGTTCTGTTGTTCACCTTTAGTGGTGTATCCTTGTGTGAATAATATACACCAATGTTTGAGGATTTTGTTTTGGTGTCCTATTATAAAGCGTGTAATTTCGGGGGTTTTGTTTCGATGTTTGTTCTCCCTGAAGGTAAAGGCCAAAATCGTGTCCCCGAAGGTTTTCTATAGTAATTAGATATTCCACAGTGAATGTGGGAGGACATCTCAATGGAATTTTTTACTGGTTTAACTCATGGTCAGGGGGTACATGATTCTCTATGGGTGGTAGTGGATCGTTTAACAAAATAAACCCATTTTATGGCGACCAAAGAGTCAATCTCAGTGGATTTTGTGTCAAGGCAGTATTTGTAGAAGGTGGTGGGACTCTATGGAGTCCCAAAGACGATCATATCCAATCAAGATATTTATTTTAACTGTAGGGTTTGGAGAGGTCTCCAGAATGCTTTTGGTTTACAACTATGTCTTTGTACAACATTTCATCCACAGATGGACAATCAGATATTGCAGACCATCCAAACTATGGAAGACATGTTGCGCTCTTGTGTCCTGGATTTTGGATGATCTTTGATGAGGCACTTAACCTTGGTGGAGTTCTCTTATAGAAATATTTATCACTCACCCACCGGTATGGAACCATTTTAAGCCTTGTATGGTTGACTGTTCCATTAGCTTCTGTACTCGACTGGGGTTGGAGAGTTAGCAATTATCGAACCATGACTAGTGAAGTATATGATAGATATGGTTCAAGTGATTCGTGAGAGTATAAAGATAGCACATGATCATCATAAATTACATGACAACCAATGGAGATTTCCTTTGGAGTTTGATGTTGGGTATCATGTGGTCTTGAAGGGTACTCCTAATCCTAGGCAATGAAGGTTTGGTCATGGTAGTATGATGTCTCCCTATAGTTATTGGACTTTCGAGGTGCTGGATCATGTTGGAGGCATGGCATATCGAGTAGCACTTCTCTCATAGATAATCCAAATACACAATGTTTTTAATGTGTCACAGCTCTTTTGTTATCTTCATGATGATTCTGTCGCCATTGATTGGGGAATAATCTATGTTGATGATGATGCGACATTCAAGGAGAAGAATGTAGATATCCAGGACTACAAGGATAATGTTTTGTGTGTGAATTTTATACCCTTGGTTTGTGTCTTATGGAGACACAATGGCATGGAGGAGTGTACCTATGAATGTGAGTTTTTGATACGTGCTGAGTAACTAGATTTGTTTAATGTTCAACTCTTTTCAAGTAATGATGTATGTTTTGTGGTTGTAGACCTTTCATGTTTATGAGATGACTTTCTTTTTCTTCTTCTTGTGGCTTTCTCTCTTGTGAGACCTATCTCGATGAGTTATTGATTGGATGCTTTTTCTATTTACTTTTAGGTTGGTTTTCAATTCTTGATGATGGGAGTGTTTTGAGAGGTATCTGATGCAATGGCCCAGACCTCTTAGGTCCATTCCATTTCCAAAATCTGGTATCTATGATGTTCTGGGAGGTAAAGGTGACTTATCCCCCAACACTTTTCCAAATTTCCAGTTCTATGAACAATGTTTCTAGTTTTGTGAATAGTACCCCTAGTGATTCATTTTGTGAATATTTCCATTAGCGAGTCATTTTATGAGTAGTTCCATTCGTGATTCATATTGTGAAAATTTCCATTAGTGAGTATTTTCATCTACAACGCCATTGGTGAGTCATTTTTTGATATGTTCTATTGCTGAGTCATTTTGTGAATAGTTCCATCGGTGATTGTTTTTGTTAAAAGTGCCATCTGTGAGACATTTTGTGAACTGCTCCATCGGTGAGTCATTTTGTGAACAATGACATCAGTGAGTCATTTTATGAACACTACCATTGGTGAGTGGTGTAACACATCTTTTAATTTAATTTACGTTGAATATCATAATTTTAAATCCCACTGAAGTGTTACTTTAAGATAAATTTCCTCATTTTTGGATATTGGTGTTATTTTTTCTGAACATTAAAAATGGCCCATTTCAGATTTTTAAATATTTTAGATTATTTATATATTTTGGACATAACATTTTTTAAACAAATTCAAATTTCCCAATTCATTCCTTTCCAGAGTCTACACATCCAGGGCTTCATTTCATCCTTTTGGACCAAAATCTGAATCGGTCATATGAAATCTCAAAAAAATCTCACAAAGGGGAACATTAAATTGTTGATAGATATGTTGTTTTGTGGTGTGGGGTCCATAAATCATTCATGGTGGGCCCCATTGTGGGGACAATAAGTGGGTGGAGGAAAAAATTGATCGGGAATATGTTTCATGAAGATAAGGACATTATAATTAGCTGTTTTAATGGACATTAAAGTATACTAATCCAAAGGTTTGCGATTTGGTGACTTTGATTGGACAGAATAAATGTTTAAAGTAACACATGAATAACTCACAGAATACTTTTCCAAATGCACTATTGTTTTGAGAGGAAACTCCAATGATAATTATGAACAATTTTAAAGAAGGGTGCAATGCATGAAGATGTAATTTATTGGGGATACAACTTGTCAAATATCGGGGGAAAAATTCTCGCTATAAAAGGAGGTGAGCTCTTCTCTCTCAAAGCATCTCTCATTCCATACCATTCCTTCTGAGACACTAATGATGATAAATTTTTTTCTTTTTTTGTATTATTTCTTTTCTTTTCCATAGTTTTGTAATGAATTTTTATTCCTCATTAATCTTTATTACACTTACTATGGTTGGGGAAACATTTTGAGTGATTGGGGAAGGGTGGGTTTTTAATTTTTTAATGCTTGAGTTTTTTGACATAATTGAATGTAGATTATTTCTTATTGAAAGTTGTTTCAAATTTAATATAGTTTATTTTATTATCAAGTGTGATAGTTATTTATTTTTAATTATGTTATTTATTATTTTCTTGGTAAAATAATCTATATCTCTCTCCAGTAATTTCTGGTTTATATATGATGGAATAGACAGGGGGTTAGTGGTGATGTACTTGACGATCGTCAGGACATGTAAAAGGGGTAGTGAATGTCCTTGATTGTTTGGGATAAACAAGACCTGATTGGGTATTTACCATTTCAATTAATGATATTCAATACAACAATTTTTCACATGGAAGGAGAGTTGACCAAACCGAGATCTTGGTAAGGTTTTCTCTCACTATTATAATTTCACCATGGAAGAGAGAGGAAAAGATTGTGGAAACTAACACTAATGAACTAAGAATAATAGGTTTAGATTAAATTGATAAAAGATAGAATTACAATTAAAAAACCATCCCCGAACTAATCACCCTTTTAATATCATATTTTTTCAATCTTTATTATTTTAATTTCCATTCAATAATTTTTTATCAAACATACCATTTTTCCCTTGTTTAAAAGTGACAAAATGTTTTGTGTGCACTCCTCTTTGGGAGAAATCCTAGGTCGACCACATTACTAAATTTCAACTTAAGAAATAATTGTTTTTCTATGCCCTATGACTGGCAAGCATCAAACATGGCGTCATTTCCAAGGAGGTAGTGCCACAATATAATTATAAATTTTTAACAGTTTTCTTTTTTTAATAAGAAAAATATTCTTCTTCTCCATGATGTATCCCAGCTGCTATTACTATTCCTGGAATTAATTCTCATAGGTACATAAAAAACAAGAAAAATATGTTTTTGAGTATAAAAAATCTAAAGTGAAGTAACTCATGTAGGCCATGGAAGGACTAAAGGGTCAAATAGGAAGGCTTATCAAATATTACCCTTCTTCCAAAGGGAAATCAGAGCCTAAGTTATATGGTGGGGATCAACACGATTTGAATGAGTTTTGGAACGAGTGTGAAGAACAACGTGACCTTCTAATACAAAAATATTTGGAACCAATAACGAGAGAATCCACAAAAATATTGGAATTTAAAGAACAAATAATAGAGCAAGAGTACCTGCCTCTATCTTCAAACATTCAACTCCAAGATGTGATTTCAAATAAAGAACAGATTGAAGACATACATACTTAGGGAGATAATATTTTCATTAAGTCAATATCTTTTGATCTTGTAAAAACTGAATTTTGTATCACCTCCCCTTGTTTTAAATTTTCAGATTCGGTCAATACATTTATTGCCATGGTGGTTCAGGAAGAAAAAGACTATGCACCTAATGAAGATCATCTGGAGCCCCCTGAGCAGGTTGAACACGTATTAGAAGGAGTTCTAGAGGATACAATAGTGAATTTTCTTGATGATAATGAGATGCACGATACTCACATTAAAAGGGATGCATTTGATATTTATTCTTCTTACATTAATTTTTTTTTTCAAATGGATGTAAAATGTGAAATTCCCTTTGATTATTCCCTTAATGAAGAATCTCTTTAGAAAGCAATGTTGAATGAAGAAGAAATTAGGCAAGTGGAAATTATGAAATTGGAGGACTCATTCATTGTTCAAACCCATCCATGAATGTTGTGTCTCAATACAATGGGGTGGACTTGGTATTCAATATCCCTGGAGTCCTCAACAAAAAATAAACAAGTTCATGCTAGAAAGAAGAATTTATTTTGGTTCATGAGCAAGAAACCTCACCCACCATCATATTGGGGATAACCGATTAGAACATCCTCTTGGGAGGCAGTCAAACCCAGGGCCCACTTGGGAGATTAAACCAATCATTTTCCTTCTTTTTTTATTCAAATTATATTTTCCTTTCTTTTCATAAATTTATTATGTTATGTTTTTACATTTTTTAGGTTTTTAAAGAGTAACACATAGGATCCAAACTCAATGTTACATTTCCAATAAGTTAGGTCGTACCTCTCATTTACAATTTCTTGCATATTGTGATTCCTTTTATAATCTTATTATATGTTAAATCCATTTGAATTCATTGATAACACTATATAATTTATGTGAGCGGGAGGAATCCTTTGTTGTTTAGGATTTTCATATTATTTTTGGCTTAATATTTTCATAAATAAAGTATTTTTTCGTTTTTCAGATTTTTGTGTGTCTATTTTTGAAATTTGATGTGTTGTAAAAACTTTTGATATAAAATAGTTATAATTTCAAATTTCGAAACACATTTAAAAGATTGAACCAATCTAATCCATGAAATTTTGCTTAAATTAATGTCTAAATGACTTTTTTCATGTTGAAATCATTTAAAATTTCATGAAAAGTACTCAGATTTTTAAATCCCAAGCCACATATCACAATCTTTATTTTTGAAATCACTTTAATGTGAGGCTATTTTACTATTTTTTTAAATTTTATTTACATTCACCTCATTTCTTGAGAGAACCAGGGTATTCTTTCTTTAACCAGAATTTGATTTATACTTTTCAAAACATGAGGGTTTGAAGTATTTGGGTATTAAATTATTGAGGAATTTATTTGGTTTGAATCCCCCTTTTCAAAATAAACTTTTTCAGTATGGACTACTTTACAATAATCATAGTAACCCTTAGAAGCCATGAATATCCTATTAGGTTAGCCATATTACTATCCAATTTTCCCATAAAAACCTACTCTTGATGTAAAATTGTAGGATCTAGTTGATCATATGTGTGTGGGAAGTTGTCTTGTGTAGTGCTACCTCATTTGGAAAATATTTTGGTGGAAAATCAATTTTTGAAGAGATTTGTGTGCTATGAAAAAATTATTCTGTTTAAAGTTGTGCATTTTCTAGAGATTTAATAATAATATAAGAATTTCCTTTTCTATATATTTCATGATAAAATAATTTGTTTCTTTCTAGAGAATTCATGATAAGAGATGTTCTGCCTTTCTGGAGCAACTGATGTAAAATGAAAGTTGTGCCTATCTTGAACATTCAAGAAAAAACATATTCGAAATTATTGAAATTATTTCTGCTGAAATCCTAAGATTATTTAATGATGATGGAGCCTATTTTATACATAGTTTAAGATAATGAGACCATGTTTGAGTGAAAATTATAATCTTTCAAATTTGCTTCAAAAAGATCCAAGCACTCCTTTTTCAGCCTCAGAATGATTAACATCTAAACCCTACCAACAGAAATCCACAACACAACCTTGAAAAGTCCTCATAAGAAACATATTTCCTGGAATCACATTGGGTTTAGAAGTAGAAAATTATCAAGACTATGGTGAATGTTGTGTGTGTTTTGTTGATAAAAGCCTTGTTGAAAATTTACATTTGTGAGATGAGAGAAAATTCATGTAAGGTCAGAGTTTTGTGTCCAAGGGATATGAAATGAAGTAGAAATATATTAAATAATATAAAATGGAGAACTTGAAATAATTATTTTTTATGTGGAATGATATATTTTGGTTTCTTAGGATGGATTTGGTAGATCTCATTGGTATGTGTTTTGAATTTGATTTGGTTTGATTTTGACGATTACTTGTCCAAGAGTCCAAGTGCTAAGTGTGGGGGAATTGATTGAAATGATATTTTCAATTAATTTACAATGAATATAATTGCTTTAAATCCCACCAAAGAGTTACTTTATATTAACTTGACTCATTTTATTATATTGGTGTCATTTTAAGCTAAAGAGTAAAAAGGGCCCATTTCATATTTTTAACTTTTTTTAATTATTTTAGTATTTTGGATATAACATTTTTTACACAATCCAAATTGAAAAATTATTATTTTCTAAGTCTACACATATGGGTATTCATTTCATCCTTCAGTCCCAAAATCTAAATCAGTTATATGAAAGCACAAAAAAGCTCCCACGTGGGAGCATGAAAATTGTTTACAGATATGCCGTGTTCTGGGGTGGGGTCCATAACTCTTTCATAATTAGACTTATTGTTCTGCAAATTGGCAGGTGGATGATAAAAGAGTCCGAGAACATCATTAATGAAGACAGTGCCACGTCAATTGGCTGTTTTAATGGATATTAATGCGTTCTAATCCAGATGATTGTGATTTCACGAGTCAAACTGGAGCAAATAAATGATCAGAGTAAGATAGGAATAACTCTTGGAATTATTTTCCAAATGTGCATATATTTTGAGGGGAAATTCCCAAGATAATTACGAACAAAAAAAATAAAGGTTCAATGTGTGAAGATTTCATTTATTAGGGGTACACTACTTCAACATTTAGGAGACAAATTATGGATATAAAAGGATCATAGCTCCTTCCTTTCAAAGCATCGCTACTACCATCACATTCCTTCCTGGACACCAAGGAGGAGAAATTTTTGGCCTTCTTTCTTTCATTTCATTTCATTTCCATAGTTTTCTAATTCCTTTTTCTTCACCATTCATCACGATTATCCTTAACATGGTGAGGTAAACAATTTTAGGGATTGGGGATTTTTATTGTTTCTATTTTGTAATGCTTCAGTTTTTGGACGTAATTGAATTAAATTTAGTTTTTCTTCAAAGTTGTTTTCAATTTCATACAGCAAATATTATTATCAAGTGCGATCATTCTTTAATTTTAATTTCGTTATTTATTTTTTCCCTGGTAAAATAATCATTATCCCCCTCCACTTATTTGGGGTGTATATACGATGGAATAGACCGGGGGTCAGTGGTGAAGTACTCGATGATCATCTATACGTGTAAAAGTAGTAGTGAATGTTTTTGATTGTTTCGGATAAACAATACCCGATCAGGAATTTCCAATGTCAATTAAGGATATTCAATACAACTATTTTTCACATAGAAGGATAGTTGACCAAACAGAGATCATGGTAAAGTTTTCTCTCACCGTCATAATTTTACAATGGAAGTGAGAGGAAACGATTTTGGAAACTCACTTTAGTCCATAAGAAAATGTGGTTTGAATTAAATTGAACAGTGATAACATTAAAATTAGGAAACTGACCCCAAACTAATCACTATATTAATATCATAGTTTTTCAATCATTTGAATTTGAATTCTAATTCAATTATTATCTTGTCAAACACCCCATTTTTACCCTCATTTAAAAGTAAAAAACTATTTTGTGAGCACTCCCCTCAAGAGACATCCTATTTCAACCAAATTACTACATTTTAACTTAGTAAATAATTGGTTTTCCACACCCTACAAAAGGAGTGTTTCAAACTTTTCATCATTTCCAGGATGGAGCGCCACAAAATAATTATAAATTTTTAATAGTTTTCTTTTTTTAAGGAAAAATAATAATAAAAATATTTTTCTCCATGATATATCTCTTCGGATATTAATCTTCATAGAATGTATACTTATAGGTACATCAATAATAAGAAAAAAAAGTTTTAGAGTATAAAAAATCTCAATTGTATGAACTCAAAGAGGACATGGAAGGACTAAAGGGTCAAATAGAAACGATAACCGAATATGTCCTTTATACATAAGGGAAATCGGTGCCTGAGCTATATAGTGGGGATCAACATGATTTGAATGAATTTTGGAATGAGTGTGAATAACAACTTGGCCTCCCAATAGATGAATATTTGGAACCATTAATGGGAGACACCAGTAACGTAGTGGAATTTGAAGAACAAATAGAGGAGCCTGAATACATGCCTTGATCGTCTACTACTCAACTCCAAGAGGTGATTTCAAATGAATAATATATTGAAGACATACCAACTCAAGGAGATAATCATTCCATTAAATCGTTATCATCTGATCTTGTTAAAACTGATTTTTTTCACCTCCCCTTGTTTTAAATTTTCAGATTCGGTCAACACAACTATTGCCTTGGTGGTTGAGAAAGAAAAAGAAGATGTGCCTAATGAAGATCATCTAGATCCCCCTGAGCTTGTTGAACACATATCAAAAGGATTTCAAGATGATAAAAATGTGTCTTTTCTTGAGGATATTGAGATGCATGATATATTCATTAAAGAGGATGCATTTTATATTTATTCTTCATGATTAAATTTTGTTCAAATAGACGTACAATATGAAATTCCTTTTGATCATTCCCTTGATTCACCATGTCTGAGAAAGAACTGGTGAACAAAGAAGATATTATGATTGTAGAAACTATGAAACTGGACGACTCATTCATTGTTCAAACCCCTCCATGCTTGTTGAATCACACTAAAAATGGGGTGGAATTGATATGATATATCCACAGAGTCCTAAAAAAGGAACAAGTACATGCTGGAAAGAAGAACTTTTTTGGTTCATGATCAGGAAACCTCACCCACCATCAGATTGGGGATAACCGATTATAACTACCCCTCTAGAGGCAGTAAAACCCAGGGCCCACTTGGGGGACTAAAAAAATATTTATCCTTATTTTCTTATTCAAAATTATATTTTCATTTCATCTAATAAATTTCTTATGTTTTTTTACCTTTTTTAGGTTTTCAAAATGCAACACTTTGGAGCCACAGTCAATGTTGCATTGCCATTAATCAAGGTCATACCTCTCCTTTACACTTTCTTTCTTATTGAGATTCATTTTCAAATCTTCTTACATGTTAAATCTATTTGAATTCATTGAGGACAATACATCATTTATTTGAGGGGGAGGTAAACTTTGTAGTTTAGTATTTTCATTTTATACTTGGTTTACTATATTCATAAAAAAAATATTTTTTTTGTTTTCCAGATATTTGTATGTTTATTATTAAAATTTTGTGTGTTGTCAAAACTTTAGAGCTAAAATGATTATCATTTCAAATTCAGAAACCCATTTAACTGAGTGAACCAATATATTCCATGAAACTGAGCTTAAATGAACACTCAAATGACTTTGTTTCAAGTTCAAATAATTTTTAATTTCATGAAAAGTACTCTGATTTTTAAATCCCTTCCCATATCTCGCTGTATTTATTTTGAAATCACTTTTATGTGATGACTATTTACCATTGTTTTTATATTCTTTACATTCTTCTCATTTCATGAGAGAACTAGACCATGCATACCTTAACCAGAATTTGATTTATTCCTTTCAAAACATGAGGGATTGAGGTACTTGTGTTTTAAATAATTGAGGCATTTATTTGGTTTGACGCCCCTTTTGAAAATATTCTTTTTCATTATGGACTACATTACACTAATCCTTGTAGCCCTTAGAAGCCATGAATATCTTGTTATTTTATCCACATTACGAGCAAAATTTCCCTCCCCAACCAACTCTTGAAGTGAAATTTCACAGTCTAGTTAAACTTAATTGCGGGGGAAGCTATCTTGGGTAGTTCTACCTCATTTGGTTAATATTTTGTCTTTTAGAAGGTAATGGTCAGCACCATGTCCCCGATGGTTTGCTCAAGCCATTAGATATTCCTCATTGGATGTAGGAGGACATCTCAGTGGACTTTATTACTTGTTTACATCGAGGTCAGGGAGTACATGACTCTATATGGGTGGTAGTGGATCGTTTAACAAAATCACCTCATTTTAAAGTGATCAAGGGGTCAAGCTCAGTGGATATTGTGTCAAGGCAGTATCATTATGAGGTTGTGGGACTCCATGGAGTCCCAAGGAAAATCATTTTTGGTCGAGATCGTCATTTTACCTTTAGGGTTTGGAGAGGTCTTCGGAATGATTTTGGTTCACTAATATGTAATATCACTTAATTTCATACATATACGGACGATCTTATATAGTGGACCACCCAATCTCTTGAAGACTTGTTACACTCCTGTGTACTGGATTTTGGAGGATCGTTGATGAGGCACTTACCCTTGGTGGAGTTCTCTTAAAAAAATATTTTTCACCCCACTATTTGTATGGAACCATTTGATGACTTGTATGGATGACCATTCAATTATCCATTGTACTAGACTAGGGTTGGAGAGTCAATAATTATCAATCTAGGAAATGTGAAGAATATGATAGAGATGATTCAGGTGATTTGTGAGAGGGTGAAGATAGAAATGGATCATCTGAAATAATATGCCAACCAATGGATATGACCTTTGGAGTCTGATGTTGGGTATCACATTTTTCTGAAGGGGACTCCTTGTCCGAGGAAACAATGGTTTGGTCACAATAGTAAGATGTCTCCCTTGACTGTTTAGACTTTTGAGGTGTTGGCTCCTATTGGAGCCATGGAATATCGAGTTGCACTTCCTTTGCAGATGAGCTAGATACAAAATGTTTTTAATATGTCACCACTCCGTTATTATCTTCATGATGACTCTCACATCATCAATTGGCGAATGATCGATGTTGATGATTATGCGACCTTCAAGGATAAGCATGTGGAGATCAAGTATTGTATGGAGAAGTTGTTGTGTGGGAATTCAATCCCCTTGTTTCGTGTCTTTTAGAGACACGGTGTCATGAAGGAGAGTACCTATGAATATGAGTTGTAGATACGTGTTGAGTAACTAGAGTTGTTTAATGTCTAACTCAATTCATGTAATGATTTATTCTTTATGGTTGTAGACCATTCATGTTTATGAGATGGCTTTATTTTGCCGCTTCTTGGTGTTTTCTATCTTTTGAGACGTATCTCGATGGGTGATTGTTTGAATCCTTTTTATATTTCTTTTTAGGTTGGTTTTCAATTCATGAGGAAGAGTGTGATTTCAAAGGTATCTGATATAATGGCTCGGACCTCTTATGACCATTGCATTGCTGACATCTAATGTCTACGGTGTTCTGGTAGGTAATGGGTACATATCTCCAACACTTATCCAAATTTCTAGTTCTATGAACAATGTTTCCAGTTTTGTGAATAGTTCCATCAGTGAGTCATTTAGTGAACAGTTCCATCATTGAGTCATTTTTTGAATAGATACATTAGTGTTTCATATTTTGAAAATTACTATCAGTGAGTCTATTCATGAACAGTGCCACTATAGATTCATTTTGTGATTAGTTCCATTGGTGAGTCATATTGTGAATAGTTCCATCAGTGAGTTATTTTTTTGAACAACACCATCTGTGACACATTTTGTGAATAGTTCCAACGGTGAGTCATATTGTAAACAGTGCCATTGGGGAGTCATTTTGTAAACACTACCATCGGTGAGTGAGTTTTTTCTGTATTTATTCCATAACATATTCTACACAAATTAAAATATCGAAATTCTTTCTCTGCCATCTTTTAGTCATCAAGGGCTTCATTTTATCCTTTTAGGCCAAAATCTGAATCGGTCATAAGAATTCTAAAAAGAAGATAAAAAATGGGATTATTAAAACTATTTACAGATATGTCGTGTTTTGTTGAGTGGTTTATAACGTATTCCTGGTGGACCCCATTATGGTGACATTAGGTGGGTGGATGCACAAGCAATTCTAGAACATCTTTCAGGAAGATAAGGCGGTGTGAATTAGCCATTTTTAGGGTCATTAAAGAATTATAATATTGAGGTTTGCGATTTGGAGACTATGAGTTGACATAATAAATGGTCAGAGTAACACGGGTATAACACTCAGAATACTTGTCCAAATGCACTGTTATTTTTAGAGGAAATGCCCAAGATAAATATGAACAACATTCAATAATGTTGCAATGCGTGAATATGTCATTTAATGCGGCTATAGCGGATTATCATTCTGGGGAAAACTTATGGCTATAAAAGGAGAAGATATCCTCCCACTCAAAGAATCTCTCATTCCATCCCATTCCTTCTGGGACACCAAAGAGGACAACTTTTTTGCTTTATTTAATTTATTTCTTTTCTTTTCCATAGTTTTTAATGGTTTCTTCATCCCCATTCATTTCAATTAACATTACAATGGTGGGGTAAACATTTTGAGTGATTTGGGAAGTTTAGTTTTTAAATTTTTTAATGCTTGAGTTCTTTGACTTAATTGAATGAAATTTATTTTTTCTTCAAAGTTGTTTTAAATTTCCTATAGTGTATTTTATTATCCACTATAATCGTTCTTTAATTTTAATTCCGTAATTTATTTATGAATTGGTAAAATAATCATTATATTTCACCACTAATTTCTGGTTAATATACGATACAATAGACTCGGGGTTAGTGGTGAAGTACTCGACAATCGTCAGTACGTGTAAAAGTGGTAGTAAATGTATTTTATTGTTTTGGAAAAAACAATAATCGATCTAGTATTTCCCATTTAAATTAACGATATTCAATACAATGATTTTTCAAATGGAATAAGAGTTGACCAAAAAGAGATCTGGATAAGTTTTTCTCTCACAATTATAACTTCACCAAGGAAGTGAGAGGAAACTATGGTGGAAAATCACATTAATCAACTAAGAATAAGGTATTTTAATTAAATTGAATAAGGTTATCATTACAATTTTGAAACTGACTCTGACATAATCACCCTTTTAATATCATATTTTTTCAATAATTTGATTTTTAATTTCTATTCAATCATTTTCTTATCAAACACACCATTTTTACCCTCATTTATAAGTGAAAAAATGTTTTCTGTGCACTCCTCTTTGGGTGACATCCTAGGTTAACCACATAACTACATTTCAACATCGGAAATAATTGTTTTTCGACACCTTATGATAGACATGTATCAAACTTGGCGTCATTTCTAGGGAGGTAGTGCCAAAATATAATTATTATTTTTTAACAGTTTTCTTTTTTTAAATAAAAATAATAATAATAATACTTTTTCTTCATGATGTATCCCTACTATTATTACTCATCATGGAATGAACACTCACAGGTGCATCAACAACAAAAATGGTTGTTTTAGAGTATAAAAAATTTCAAGTGATGGAACTCAAAGAGGCCATGGAAGGAAAAAAAGTTTCAAATAGGAAGGCTTACTAAATATTTCCTTTCTACCCAAGAGAAATTAGAGCCTGAGTTACATGGTGGGTATCCACATGATTTGAATGAATTTTGGAATGAGTGTGAATATCAACTTGGCCTCCCAAAAGAAATTGATTTTGAACCATTAAAGGAAGACACACATAACATAGTGGAATTTGAAGAACAAATAGAGGATCCTGACTTCCAGCCTCACTCTTATAATACTCAACACCAAGAGGTGATTTCAAATTGAGAAGAGATTGAAGATGTACAAACTCAAGGAAATTATCATTTCATTAATTAATTATATTTATATCTTGTGGAAACTGAATTTTGTATCACCTACCCTTGTTTTATATTTTATAATTCAGACTATACATCTATTTCCTTAGTGGATGATGAAGAAAAAGAAGTTTCACTAGATGAAGATCATCTGGAGCCCCCTAATCTTGTTGAACACATATGAAAAGGAGTTCAAGAGGATAAAAAAGTGACTTTTCCTGAGGATAATAGGATACATGATACTCACAATAAAGGAGTGTAATTTGATGATGATTCTTCATGCTTTAATTTTTTTCAAATAGACGTACAACATGAAATTACCTTTGATTATTACCTTAATGCAGCATATCTTGAGAAAGCATTGGTGAACGCAGAGGAAATTAGGCAAGTGGAAACTATAAAATTGGAGGACTCATTCATTGTTCGAAACCCACCATGCATGTTGTATCTCACTAAAATATTGGTGGACATGGTATTCAATATCCATGGAGTCCTCCACAAAATGAAACAAGTATATGTTGGAAAGAAGAATTTTTGTTGGTTCATTAGCTAGAAACCTCACCTACCATCAGATTGGGGATAACTGATTAGAACAGCCCCTCTAGAGGCACTCAAAACCCAGAGCCCACAAGGGGGATTAAACCAAGATTTATCCTTCTTTTATTATTCAAATCATATTTTCATTTATTTTTTTGAAAAAAAATTATGTTATTTTTAATTGTTTTAGGTTTTTAAAGAGAAACACTCAGGAGCCAAATTCAACGTTGAATTGCCAATATGTCAGGTCATACATCTTATTTACACATTATTTCTTTTTTTGATTCATTTTAAAATCATCTTACATGTTAAATATATTTAAATTCATTGAAAACACTTCATAATTTATGTGTTGGAGAGGGAACCTTTGTATTTTAGGATTTTTATTATATCATTGCTTTACTATTTTCAAAAAAATATTATTTTTGTTTTTCAGATATTTGTGTGTTTATTTTTAAAATTTATTATGTTGTTAAAAAATATGAGCTAAAATGATTATCATTATTTATTTTGAAACCCATTTCAATGATTGAACCAATCTATTCCATGAAACTGCGATTAAATGAATGCCAAAATGACTTTGTTTCATGTTGAAATAATTTGGAATTTCAGGAAAATTAATCTGATTTTAAATCAGATGCCACATATCACAATCTTTATTTTTGAAATCACTTTCCTATGAATCTTATTTACCATTTTATTCATATTCTTTACATTCACGTCATTTCAGGAGAGAACCAACCATGATTTCTTTAACTAGAATTTGATTTATTCCTTTCTGAACATGAGAGTTTGAGGTACTTGTGTTTTAAATTATTGAGACATTTAATTTGTTTGAAACCCACTTTTCAAAATGAACTTTTTCATTATGGCCTACCATACATTAATCCTTGTATCTCTTATTAATAATGAATATCATATTATGATAGCCACATTACAAGCCAATTTTCCCTATCCAACCATCTATTGAAGTAAAAAATGCGTGATCTTTTTGAACATAACTATTGGGGAAGATTTCTTGTGTAGTTCTACGTCATTTGGTGAATATTTAGGTGGAAAATCATTTGTTAAACATAATTGTATGATACTGAAAATTTATACTGTTGTAAGTTATGCCTTCCCTCAATATTTCAGAATAAGATAATATGTACCTTTTCTAGAGATTTCAGGATAAGATATGTTTTTACTTCCTGGAGATTTCATGATAAGAGAAGTTGTGCCTTTTTGGAGCATCCAATGTAAAAGAAAGTTGCGCCTATCTGGAGCATTCAAAAAAATCATGTTTGAAAAGACTGATATTCTGGCAGCTGAAATCCTGACCAGATTGAATGATGATGGAGCCTATTTTCAACAAAGGGGAAGATAAGGAGACCATGTTTGAGTGAAAATTAAGATCTTTCAATTTTGCGTCAAAAAGTGCCAAACCCTCCTTTTTCAGCCTTAGAATGTTTAACATCTAAACCCTACCAATCGTAAGCCACAGAACAAACCTAAAAAGTTTTCATGAAAAACACATGTCTTTA
Organism: Viscum album; assembly: GCA_963277665.1. Taxonomy (NCBI): domain Eukaryota; kingdom Viridiplantae; phylum Streptophyta; class Magnoliopsida; order Santalales; family Viscaceae; genus Viscum; species Viscum album. The sequence goes on along the minus strand of CAUJRU010002409.1, from coordinate 26,271 downwards.
ACTCCCATCAGGTGGAGAAGTAGGAATTTATCAAGACTGTTGTTACTCTTGTGTGAGTTTGGAAGAGAAAATCCTTGTAGAAAATTTATATTTGTGAATGACAAAATATTCATGTAAGGTTGGTGTTTTGTGTGAATTAGATAAGAAATGATAGGTAAATATATTAAATAATCTAAAATAGAGAAATAGAAATAATTTTTTTGATGAGTAATGATATCTTTTTGATTCTTACTATTGAATTGGTAGATCTCATTGGTATGTGTTTTGAATTCGGTTTGATTTGATTTTGATAATTACATATAATGTAGTCCAAGTGCTAATTGTGGGATAATTCATAGATCAAATATTTTTAATTAATTTACATAGATTATAGTTTTTTAAATCCCACCAAAGTGTTACATTATGATAAATTGAATCATTTTATGATATTATTGTTATTTTGAGTTGAACAGTAAAAATGGCCCATTTCATATTTTTAACTATTTTAAATTATTTATGTATTTTTGCCATAACATTTTTTCACTAATCCAAATTGAAAAAAAATTCCAGAGTCTACACATCCGGGTCTTCATTTAATCCTTTTGGAAAAAATTATGAATCAGTCAAATGAATTCCCAAACGAAGCTCACCAGTGGAAGTATGAAAACTATTTATAGATCTGCCGTGATTTGTTGTGGGGTCCATAGATCATTCACGGTGGGTCCCATTGTTATGAAAATTGGTGGGTGGATGAACAAGGAGTTGGGGATCATCTTTTAGGTAGGCACAATAGTGTGAATTGACAGTTTTAATGAACATTAATGCGTTCAAATCTGGAGATTTGTGATTTGGAAATTCAGACTGGACCGAATAAATGGTCAGATTAATATGGGCATAACTCTCAGAATTCATTTCCAAATGCACTGATATTTTGAGGGGAAACGTCCAAGATAATTATAAAATACATTCAAGAAGGGTGAAACACATTAAAATTTCATTTAATGGGGTTATAATGCATTAGAATTCGGTGGAAAAATTCTTCATATTAAAGGAGGAGAGATCCTCCCTCTCAAAGCATCTCTCATTCTGTGCCATTTCTTCTGGGACACCAAGGAAGGGAATTTTTTGGCCTTCTTTCTTTTATTTCTATTCTTTTACATAGTTATTTATGGCTTATTCTTCCACATTTATCTCGATTACCCTTACCATGGTGGGGTAAAAAAATTGAGTGATTGGGGAAGGGTGTGTTTTCTATTATGTAATTATTGAGTTCTTGGACATAACCGAATGAAATTTCATTTCTTTTCAATGTTGTTTTCAATTTCATATATCAGATTTTATTATTAAGTGGGAACATTCATGAATTTTAATTTTGTTATTGATTTTTCCCTAGTAAAATAATCATTATCTCCCTCACCAAATTTCTGGTTTATATACAATTGAATAGATAGGGGGTTAGTGGTGAGGTACTCAACAATCATCTGTAAGTGTAAATAGGGAAGTGAATGTTCTTGATTTTTTGGGTTAAACAAGAACTACTCGAGTATTGACAATATAAATTAAGGATATTAAATACAAATATTTTTCATATGGAATGATAGTTGACCATACCATGATCTTGGTAAGGGTTTCTCTAACAATCATAATTTCACCAAGGAATTGAGAGGAAATGATTGTTGAAACTCACTTTAATCAACAAGAAGAAGAGGTTAGAATTAAATTGTACAAGGATAGAATTACAACTAAAAATTGACCCTGTATTTTTCACTATTTTAATATCATATTTTTTCAATCATTTGAATTGGAATTTGGATTCAATCATTTTGTTATCAAACACAACATTTTTCCCTCATTTAAAAGTGAAAAACTGTTTTGTGTGCTCTATTTTTCGGGATACATACTAGGTCAACCGCATTACTACATTTTAACATAGGAAAAATGGGTTTTCCAAGCCCTAAAACAGGAATGTGTCAAACTTGGCATCATTGCCAGAGAGGTAGTGCCATTATATAATTATAAATTTTAAACAGCTTTGTTTTTTAAGGAAAAATAATAAAAAATTCTTTTTATCCATGATGTATCTTTACTACTATTACTCTTCAGGGAATGAATTCTTAGAGGTATATCAACAACATGAAAAAGCTATTATAGAGTATAAAAAATCTCATGTGAAGGAACTCAAAGAGGTCATGTAAGGAATAAAGGGTCAAATAGGAAGGCTAAATGAATATGTCCTTTCTACAAATGATAAATACGAGCCTGAGCTACATGGTGGGGATCAACATGATTTGAATGAATTTTGGAATGAGTGTGAAGAAAAAATTGGCCCCCCAAAAGAATAATATTTGGAACCATTAAATGGAGAAGCCAATGATGTAGTGGAATTTGAAGAACAAATAGGGGAGCCTGATTACCTGCCTCGATCATCTACTACTCAACTCCAATGGGTGATTTCAAATGAAGAAGAGATTGAAGATGTACATACTCAGGGAGATAATCATTTCATTAACTCATTATCATTTCATATGGATAGAAATTAATTTTTTATTACATACCCTTGTTTTAAATTATTAGATTCAGTCAACACATATATTTACTTGTTGGTTGATGAAGAAAAAAAGATGCACGTGAAGACGATCATCTCAAGCCCCCAGAGGACATTGAACACTGATCGGAAGGAGTTTAACAGGATACAAAAGTGTCTTTTCTGGAGGAGAATGAGATGCATGATGCACATATTACTAGGTATGAATTTGATATTGATTCTTCATGCTTTAATTTTGTTTAAATAAACAAAAAATATGAAATTACCTTGATGAAGTTTGTCTTGAGAAAGAACTGGTGAAGGAAGAAGAAATTATGAAAATGGAAACTATGAAACTGGAGGACTCATTCATTGTTCAAACCCCACCTTGAATTTTTTATCTCACTACAATGGGGGTGGACTTGCAAAGATATATCCATTTAGTCATAATCAAGAAGTAAAAAGTACATATTGGAAAGAAGATTTTTTTGTGGATTCATGATCAAGAAACCTCACCCACAATCATATTAGGGATAACAGATTAGATCTACCCCTCTAGAGGAAGGGAAAACCCAGAGCCTACATGGGGGATTAAAACAATATTTATCCTTATTTTATTATTCAAATTATATTTTTATTTCTTTTAATAAATTTATTATGTTATTATTTTTACTTTTTTAGGGTTTTTAAGTGAAACACTTAGGAGCCAAAGTCAATGTTGCATTTCCAATCCGTTAGGTCAAACCTCTTATTTAAACATTATTTTTTGTTTTTATTCATTTTAAAATCTTTATACGTGTTAAATCTGTTTGAATTAATTGAGCACACTACATCTTTTTTGTAAGGGGGAGGGAACCTTTTTAGTTTAGGATTTTCATTTTATCTTTGGTTTACTATTTTCATAAAAATGATTTATTTTGTTTTTCGGATATTTTATTGTTTATTATTAAAAATTAGTGTGTTGTGAAAACTTTTGAGCTAAAATAATTATCATTTCCAACCTTGAAACACATTTTACTTAGTAAACCAATCTATTCCACGAAACTAAGATTAAATTAATGTTGAAATGACTTTGTTTCAATTAAAAATCATATGGAATTTTAGGAAAACTACTCTGATTTTGAAATCACATGGCACATCTCACTATCTTTATTTTTTAAATCACTATTCTATGAGGATTCTTTACCTTTGTTTTCATATTCTTTACATTCACGTCATATCTTGAGAGAACTAGAGTATGATTTCGTTATCCGAAATATGATTTATTCCTTTAAAAAACTTAGGGTATGGGGTAATTTTGTTTTAAATGCGGGATTCATTTATTTGGTTTGAAGACCCATTTTCAAAATAAAATTTTTCATTGTGGCATACCTTACATTAATCCTTGTATCCCTTAGAATCATGAAATATCCTATTATGTTAGCCACATTACCATCAAATTTTCCTTATCCAACCTGATCTTCAAGTGAAATTTCCTGATCTAGTTGAACATAATTGTGGGGGAAGTCGTCTTGTGTAGTGCTACCTCATTTGGTGGAAATTATGGAGGAAAATCAATTTTTGAAGAGATGTGTGTGCTGCTAAAAAATTATTCTATTGAATGATGTGTATTTTCTGAAGATTTCATAATAAGATAATTTGTGTCTTTTTTGGAGATTTCATGATAATATATGGTGTTCTTTCTGGAGGTTTCATTATAAGAGATGTTGTGCCTTTCTGAAGCATCCGATGTAAAAAAAGAAATTTATTCCTCTAAGGAGCTTTCAAGAAAAATCCTGTTTGAAAAGATTGATATTTTTACTGCTGAAATCCTGAGCTGATTGAATGATGAGGGATATAATTTTATACCATGGGGAGGATAAGGATACATTGTTTTAGGGGAAATTTTAATCCTACAATATTTCTTCAAAAATATCCAAGCACTCTTTTTTGGTCCTCAGAATTTATATCATCTAAATCCAACTAACTGGATACCATAGAACAATCCTAAAAGGTCCTCATGAGAAACACATGTCTTCTACTTACATCAGGTGAGAAGTAGGAATTTTTCAAGGTAATGGTGTCTCTATTTTGAGTTTGGTTGGGAAAAGACCTTTTGAAAATTAAGATTTGCGAGATGAGAGAAAATTAATGCAACTTAGGTGTCATGTGTGCATGGGTTAAGAAATGAAGTGGAAATATATTAAATAATCTATAATTAAGAACTTGAAAAACAATTGATGAGGCATGATATCTATTGTGTTTCTTATTATGAAATTGTAGATCTCATTGGTTTGTGTTTTGAATTTTATTTGATTTTATTTTGATGATTACTTATCCTGGAGTCGAAGTGATAAGTTTGGGGAAATTGATAGAACAAATATTTTCAATTAATTTACACTGAATATAATTGTTTTAACTCCCACAAAAGTGGTAGATTATGATAAATTGACTCATTTTATGATATTGGTTTAATTTTGAGCTGAATAGAAAAAATGGCCCATTTCAGATATTTAACTATTTTATGTCATTTCAGTATTTTGGCCATAACATATTATGCACTAATACAAATTGAAAAATTATTATTTTTTCATAGTTTACACATTTTGTTCTTTATTTCATCATTTAATGGAAAATTATAATTCGGTCATATCAATGCTCAAAAAGAAGCTCACAAGTGGGAGCATGAAAACTGCTTAAAGATCTACCTTGTTTTGTTGTGGTGTCCATAACTCATTCATGGTGGGCTCCATTGTTGTGAAATTAGGTGGGGGGTGAACAAGTAGTTTGGTAACATATTACAAGAAGGCAAGGACGCATGAATTGACCATTTTAATGGACATTAATGCATTCCAATTAGAATTTTTTCAATTTGGTGAGTTAGACTGGGTAGAATAAATGGTCATACTAAAACGTGCATTACTCTCTGAATACTTGACCAAATGCGCTAATATTGTGAGGGGAAATGACAAAACTAATTCCTAACAACATTTAAGAAGGTTCAATAATGTGAATATGTCCTTTAATGGGGCTATAGTGCATCAACATTCAGGGGAAAAATTCTAGCAATAAAAAGAGGAGAGTTTCTCCCTCTCAAATCATCTCTCATTCCATCCCATTCCTTCTAGGACACCAAGGAGGAGAAAGTGTTGGATTTATTTATTGTATTTATATTCTTTTACATAATTTTTTAATGCCTTCTTCTTCCTGATTAATCTCTCTTACCCTTACCATGGTGGGGTAAACAATTTGAGTGATTGGGGATGGGTAGGTTTTCAATTTTATAATGCTTGTGTTCTTGGATGCAATTGAATGAAATTTATTTTTTCCTAAAGGATGTTTTCAATTTCAAATAGAGAATTTTATTATCAAATTTGATCATTCTTCAATGTTAATTCCATTATTTATTTTTGGCATGGTAAAATAATAATTTTCTCCCTCTACTAATTTCTGGTTTATATACGACAGAATAGACCAGGGGTTATTTGTGAAGTACTCAATGATCATCTGTATGTGTGAAGGGGGTAGTGAAATTTCTTGATTTTTTGGGATAAAAAAGACTTGATCAGGTATTTCCCAAGTCAATTAATTATATCCAATACAACTATTTTTCTCATTGAAGGATATTTTACCAAACCGAGATCTTGGTAATGTTTTCCGTCACAATGAAAATTTCACCAAGAAGTGAGAGGAAACAATTGGGGAAACTCAAATTAATCAACTAAGAAGAAGAGGATTGAATTAAAATGAATAAGGATATTATTAAAATTTGTAAATCGACCCCGACCTAATCACCATTCTAATATCAAAGTTTTTCAATCATTTTAATTTGAATTTCCATTCATTCATTTTCTTATCAAACACCTCATTTTTACCCTCGTTTAAAAGTGAAAAATTATTTTGTGTGCACTCCTCTTCAAAATACATCCTTGGCCAACCACATTATTACATTTTAGCTTAGGAAATAATTTGTTTTCCACTCACTACAACAAGATTGCTTCAAACTTGGCATCATTCCCGGTTTGCAGTGCCACAATATAATTATAAATTTTTAACATCTTTCTTTTATTAAAGAAAGATAATAATAAAATCTTTTTCTCCATGATATATCTCTACTACTATTTCTATCTATGGACTGAATTCTCATAGCTACATCAATAACCAGAAAAATATGTTCTGGATTATAAAAAATCTCATGTGAAGGAACTCAAAGAGGTCGTGGAAGGACTAAAGTTTCAAAAAAGAAGGCCAACTGAATGTCCATTCTACCCAAGAGAAATCAGATCCCGAGCTATATGGTGGGGATCAACATGATTTTAATGAATTTTGGAACATGTGTGAAGAACAACTTGGCCTCCCAAAATAAGAATATTTGAAACCATTAAATGGAGAAACCTCTAACGCAGTGGAATTTGAAGAAAAAATAGAGGAGCCTGAATACCTTCCATGATCTTCTACTACTCAACTCCAAGAGGTGATTTAAAATTAATAAGAGATTGAAGACATAGAAACTCAGGGAGATATTAATTTCATTAAGTTTTTATATTTTGATCTTGTTAAAACATAATTTGTATCACCTCCCTTTGTTTTAAATTTTCACATTCAGTCAACCCATATATTGCCTTGGTGGTTGTGGTAGAAAAAGAAGATGCACCTGATGAAGATCATTTGTGCCCCATGATCTTGTTGAACACATATAAAAAGGTTTTCAATAGGACACAAAAGTGGTGTTCCTGAGGATAATGAGATTCATTATACTGACATTAAAGGGGATTCATTTGATATTTATTCTTCATGCTTTTATTTTGATCAAATAGACATACAATTGGAAATTCCCTTTGATTATTCCCTTAATGCAGCATGTCTTGAGAAATCACAGGGGAATAGAGAATAAATTATTCAAGTGGAAACTATGAAACTGGAGGACTCATTCATTGTTCAAACCCCACCCTGCACGTTGTATCTCACTACAATGGTGGTGGACTTGGTATGATATATCCATGGAGTCCTAAACAAAAAGGATAAGCTACATGATGGAATGAATAATTTTTAGTTGTTCATGAGAAAGAAACCTCACCCTCTATCAGATTGGGGATAATCGATTATAACTATCCCTCTGTGGTAGTCAAACCCTAGGGCCCACTCGGGGGATTAAACCCAGATTTATCTTTCTTTTCTTATTCAAATTCTATTTTTATTTCTTTTATTAACTTTTTTTATGCTAATTTTTTTACTTTTTTTTGGTTTTCAATGTGAAACACTTATAAGCCAAAATCAACATTGCATTACCAATATGTAAGGTCCTACCTCTTCTTTACACATTATTTCTTGTTTTGATTTATTTTAAAAAATTTCTTACATGATAAATCTATTTAAATTTAATGAGGACATTGTATAATTTATTTGAGGGGGAGGGATCCTTTGTAGTTTAGTATTTTCATTTTATGTTTGGTTTACCATTTTTATAAAAAAATATTTTTTATTTTTTTTAGGATATTTGTGTGTTTATTAAATTTCAGTGTGTTTTCAAAACTTTTGAGCTAAAATGATGATCATTCATAATTTTGAAACCAATTTCACTAAGTGAACTAATCTATTCCATGAAACTGAACTTAAATGAATTTTGGAATGACGTGGTTTCTATTTCAAATCATTTGTAATTTTAGGAAAAGTACACTGATTTTTAAATCCCATGCAACATCTCACTGTTTTTATTTTTTAAATCACTTTCCTGTGAGAATTATATACCATTGATTTCAAATTCTTTACATTCACCTCATTTATTGAGAGAACCAAACTATGCTTGCTTTAACCAGAATTTGATTTATTCCTTTAAAAATATGAGGGTTTGAGGTACTTGTTTTTTTAATGATTCAGGCACTTATTTGGTTTGAAGCCCCCTTTTCAAAATAATCTTTTCCATTATTTCCTACCATACATTAATCCATTTATCCATTATAAACCATGAATAAACTATTAGGTTAGCCACATTACCAGCCAATGTTTCTTATCCAATATTCACATAAGTGAAATTGTATAATCTAATATAACTTAATTGTGGGGAAAGCTGTATTGTGTAGTGCTACCTCATTTGGTGAATATTTGGGTGGAAAATAAATTGATGAAGAGATGTGTGTGTTGTTGAGAAATTATTCAGTTTAAAGTTGTTTATTTTTTAGTATATTTCATGATAAGATATGTTATGCCTTTTCTGGAGATTTCATGATAAGATATGTGTTTCCCTTTTGGAGATTTCAGGATAAGATAATTTGTGCCTTTCTGGAGAATCTGATGTGAAAAAAAAGATGTCCATATCCAGAGGTTTCAAGAAATATCATGCTTGAAAAGATTGAAATTTTTTTGCTAAAATTATGAGCTGATTGATTGATGATGAAGCCTGTTTTCTACAAGGGGGATGATAAAGAGACCATGTTTGAGTGAAAATTATAATCTTTCAATTTTTCTTCAAAAAGATCCAATCCCTCCTTTTTTGGCCTCAAAAGTTTTACCATCAAAATCCGACCAACCGGATGCCAAAAAACACCCTTGAAAAGTCCTCATGAGAAACACATTTCCTTGACTAAAATCAGATGGAGAAGTAATAATATTTTAAGCATATGCTTACTCATGTGTGTGTTTGGATGAGAAAAACCTTGTTGGAAATTTACATTTCTGAGACGAGAGAAAACTCATGTAAGATAGGTGTTTTGTGTGCATTGGATATGAAATAAAGTGGAAATATATTAAATAATATAAAATGAGGATCTTAAAATAATTTTTTTTTGATGAGTCATGATATCATTTTGTTTCTTAGTATGTATTTGGAAGATCTCATTGGTATGTGTTTTGAATTTTATTTTATTTGATTTTGATGTTTACTTGTTTAGGAATCCATGTTCTATGTGTGGGGGAATTGATAGAAAAAATATGTTCAATTTATTTAAGTTTAATATCATTGTTTTAAATCCCACAAAAGTGTTCATTTATGATAAATTGACTCATTTTATGATTTTGGTGTTATTTGGAGTTGAATAGTAAAATAGCCCATTTCATATTTTTAACTATTTTAAATTATTTCTGTATTTTGGCCATAACATTTTCTACACTAATTATAATTGAAAAATTATTTTTTTTTCAGAGTCTAATCATCTGGGTCTTCGTTTAATTATTTTGGACCAAAATCTGAATCTATCATATGAAAGCCTAAAAGAAACTCACAAATGGGAGCATGAAAACTGTTTACAGATCTGTCGTGTTTTGGTGTGTGGTCCATAACTCATTCACGGGGGGCCATTGTGGTGAAATTTGGTTAGGGGATGAACAATTTTTTTGTGAACAACTTTATGAACTAAAGGCCACGTGAATTGACCATTTCAATGAGCATTAAAGCATTTTGATCTGGAGGATTTCGATTTGGTGAGTCAGACTACACAGAATAAATGGTCAGAGTAAAACACACATAACACTCTGAATACTTGTCCAAATGTACTGATATTTTGATTGGAAACACCCAAGATAATTATGATGAACATTAAAGAATGGTTCAATGCATGAAGATTAAATTTAATGGGGATACAATGCGTAAACATACAAGGGACTAATTATGGATTTAAAAGGAGGAGATGTCCTCCATATCAAAACAACACTCATTCTATCCCATTCCTTCTAGGACACCATGGTGGAGATCTTTGTGTATTTTTTTCTTTTTTTTCAATTTTCCATATTTATTTAGTTCCTTATTCATTCCCATTCATCGCAATTACCCTTACATTGGGGGGGGGGGTGAATAATTTGAGTGATTGGGGAAGGGAAGTTTTTCTATTTCGTAATGCATGATTTCTTAGACGTAATTTAATTAAATTTCTTTATTCTACAAAGTTTTTTTCAATTTTATATACCGATTTTTATTATCATGTGTGATCATTCTTGATTTTTAATTCTGTTATTGATTTTGGCCTTTGAAATAATCATTACCTACTTACACAAATATCTGGATTATGTACGATGGAATTGAAAGGGGGTTAGTGGTGAAGTACTTGACGATCGTTTGTACGTGTAAAAGGTGTGGTGAATGTTCTTGTTTTTTTTGGGATAAACAAGACCCTATCAGGTATTTCACATGTCAATTTCAGATATTCAATACATCTATTTATCACATGGATGGAGAGTTTCCCAAAACGAAATATTGGTAAGGTTTTCTCTCACCGTCAAAATTCCACCATGGAAATGAGAGGAAACGATTGTGGAAACTCAAATTAATTAACTAAGAAGAAGAGGTTTGAATTAAATTGAACAAGGAAAGAATTATAATTAAGAACCCAACCCCCACATAATATCCCTTTGAATATCAACTTTTATGAATCATTTGAATTTGAATTTCCGTTCAATCAAATTCTTATCAAGCACAACATTTTTACTCTTGTTTAAAAGTGACAACCTTTGTTCTATGAACTCTTCTTCGGGAGACATCCTAGGTCAACCACACTGCTACATTTTAACTTAAGAAATAATTTTTCTTCCACCCCTTATGACAGGCATTCCTTAGTGAGTCATTTTGTGTTGAGAGCCATCGGTGAGACTTTTAATGAATAGTGCCATCAGTGAGTCATTTTGTGAACAATTCCATCAGTGAGTCATTATTTGAAGAGTTCCATCAGTGAGACCGATGTGAATAGTTCCATTGGTGAGTCATTTTTTGAATAGTGTCATTTGTATCATTTAGTCATTCTGTGAATCGTGTATCCATCATCGGTAGGTATAATATGATTCCACCATTGTTACGTGTAAAGTGTTTCCATCATCTGTAGGTGTACATTTTTTCCTGCATTGGTAGGGGTATAGTGTTTTCCATATGGGTAGGTGTACAATGTTTCTAGATTCCTAAAATTTTTCCCCTTTAATGTTTTCATTGATGTTAGACACATTCAAGGCCTTGTTTTAAGGGATTCAAGGTTGATTAAATGCCCATAACTCCTATATTAACATTCCTAATTTTTGATATTCCTTTACCTAGTTGGACAACATGGTTTAATGCGATCCTCTTTTAATGGAAAATCCAATGTATCCTAAACCCTACAATGTAAAACTTCTAATGGGTTGTGATATCTTCCTAACTTGTTCTATGTTTTCATTCCCTTGTGAGAGATACTCGTACATTTCCGTATTCTCATGGGGGAGGTGTTATCAGACCATAATCCTTGGATCATTCTCCCATGAATATTCCAAATGCTAAATGTGCATCTATTGTTTTTGTGCAAGTATCAAGTGTCGATTCGTCATCTATAGAAGGTATGATCTATATCCATTCCTGTGTTTTCATTAAACCTTTTTCCAAATGTTATCCTTTCCTTGTTATTGACTATAATCACCATTCTTCTAATGGAATTTTATTGGGTTTTAGTTGTTGTGGTCCTGCCGCGACATCCTTGGGTGGATTTCATTGTCAGAGGGGTGGAGATCGTGATCTGTAGTGGGGACCATTCTCTTATAAATAATATCAATAACTTTTTGAGATAGGGGATACATTTCATCTATATTACTTTATGTGCAATATGGAGTTATAATTTTTTGTAGACTAGAACACAATGTATTTTACGTAATAAATATTTAAACAGGAAAAATCAGTTGGCATCGATTGTATGTAATTACCTTTTATTTTTCTAGATAGTGTGATATCTATGATTTCATTTTTAACATGTCTTTCTTAACAAAAATTTTTAAAGAACGTAAACTGCGATTAATTTTAATAATTTATCAAAAATAAATAGTCATGTAAATGAATCAAATTGTTCTTGTTGTAATTCGATGTTAATCAAATTGATGCAGTAAGAATATTTAGTTATTTGTGATGGAATACTATTTACTTTGGACATATTTGGAACCTACGAACAATAAATCCATTAATTTAAGATGGTTTAATGAACTAGTTGTTTGATAAAAGGTAATTCTTCTTAGGATTCTGATATACCCTCTTTCATGTCAACTACAAGAGCCTTATGATTTGAGATATGAGAGCTCATTGTGTTAGATGGTTGAATGCCTTTTAGAAAGGCCAAGAGACTAGTTGATATGTTGTTTATTTTCCAATTGCTTGTGTTGTGATGTGAGCTTGGATGGATATTGGAATATGTGGGGTTAGGGATGACCACAGGTGGTGGTTGAAGTTGACACCTATAGTGGTGAGATGCATCAGTTTATGAATGTGGGTGTTAGGGACGACGCCAGAAACGAGGAAATGGGATGGATGTGAATGATTAGATTTTTTCTGAATCATGATGGATTTTTATCTGATTTACTTTCCCCACCAGTCAAGGATGCTGGTCTTTCTTAACCTTCTTCCAAAAGGGAAGAAGACGCATAGTGTATGCCACATGCTTTCCATTTTTTAGATTCTTGAGGGATGATGGGTCTACGCTCTTTCTATAGTTGGAAAATACATGACGGGTAGTTCAACTACCCACAATTTTGTTCCCATTTTTTTTTAATAGCTAACATTGTTTTTTTTGGAATTCATGGGAAAATGTGAAGTTATTAATGTGGTTAATAAATGATTGAATAACTGTTGATTAACCCCTAGGTATGGAGGTTTCTGGGACACAATGTGGATGTTTCAATTTAATAGAATAGTGGACTTTGGTTTGATGCTAATGAAATATAATGTAGAATTGTTAATGGTTAATTAATCTTTAAATTATTAATTAATGTAATGTGAAACTGATAAAAAGTAACAAATTAATGTACTAAATATATTTAAATGGTGCTGTGCTTATTGGAAACCTAGTCTGAGAAGTGGAAACAAGGACTCAGAGAGACATTAAATGATATTGAGTCCAAGTCTATGTTATTCCTATAGTGTGGGTGTGAGCTATAATATATTATTTTATTTTTTGTTTCTATACACCAATCTATGCCATTAGTTTGGGAAACTGATACCTGGGGTATTCTGAGCCCTGGGGATGTTTTCCCCAACATTCTGGTGGGAGGATGAATGGCTGACTACCCCCTTTGGCCCCACTCTCTCCTCTTGGTAGTTACTTGTGCTGGTAGACAAAATGGTTACTTTTCACCATATATATTAGTATAGGGTTGTAATACCTTGTGGATATTCACACAAATAAATTTTGGATATCGTTTATTATGGACTTTTATAGGTGTAACATGTATATGTTGCAATGGCTTGGGGATCCTCACTCGGTGTATGAATTATAATGGAAAGAGTTTTAATACCCAATGTATGATAAAAATTACGAGAGTTATGGTGGATCTCAAAAACTACTTGGTTACATTGGTTTCGTGGATGTGGTGGTCTATTTTCATGAGGTTCATGTTGTGGTGCTACACCTAGGAGTCAGCAGGAAATCCTTTCGGAGAGAGATACATAGGACGTGAGATGTTGGGGGAAATCGGAAAACTGGTGGGGATGTAGTAGCAGGGTTACATGGATATTATTTATTATATTATATACTATTTTATGCGATACATGGTGATAGTATCCACATAAGGGCTGGTAACTTAGTAAAATTGTTTAGTTGACTAGTTGGAATCACTTTTGGTTAACTTTAATTTATCTTTCTTTCCTTACTTTTGTACAAGAGGATATGGGGAGGATCATACTATGTATACTATTCTACTCACCATATGTGCATATAAACTATTATTGAGGTCACATCGAGTAGGTTAGATATCAGGATGCTTACTACTAGCTTAGAGTTATAATAGCTATTCAGGATTCATGGTCAATGTTGTTATTAGTTCTTTTGGTACATGCAGTTTTCCCTTTTAGTTGTAGTAGTTATTGAATGACATTACATATATGCACATGTGATTTATTTTATATTGTAGTCTGAGTTGGTGTTATTTGGTGTATGTCTTATCTCTCTCTTTCACATGTGTTTTCTATGTGGGTAATGCCTCCCATTTGTGTGTTTACTATTCCCTCGGTGCTAGTTCCCAACCTAGGGCCTACTGGAGGCGGGACTCTGGGGGTCACTCTCACCCTTCTCACGGTTTCATTCCAAGAGGGGTACACTTTGTGGGAAGGAGTTCGTGACAGTATAAATGTATGAAAGATCATTTAAAATGAGAATTAATATAAAAAAATTATATTTCATGTTATTAAGAAAATTAAAAAATATAATGTTGTTTATATTATATTTTTTCTAGATAAGAGGATGATTTATTAGACATAATATTATGGATAACTGATTATATTATTTGGAGTTTTTTTATCACCATGAGCAATTGTTTGTTTTATAATTCAATATAATCTTTATAATTTTTTACCATAACATAATAGTTATTATAAAATAAATTTCAGAAATCATTTCAACCATTATAATTTTTTTACCATCATTGAATGTAGTAAAGTAAAATAAAAAAATTATCCTCTATGGTGACAAATCAAGAGTTCATTGATGGTGTTTCCATTTTTAAAATAAAAGGTTGTGGATAAAAGGTTTTAGGAAGTATTATTACATTAACATACTAAAATTACATTATATATAAGATAAATTATTTACCATGCCATTTTAATAGTGGTATGTTAATATAGATGATAAAAATAAATTGAAAACAAATTAAAAGAAAAAGATAGGATTTTACCACTTTAATTTATCCTCCATGAGAACCTCCTTAGGGAACTAGAGTTTGTTACATTATTGAGAAAAAAGGCTTTCGGAATGTGGGGAAGGTATTGGTAAGAGTATATATAATAATTTGTGAAATATTGAAGGATTGGAAGGTCTGAGAAGAAAATTTGTTAGTTTTATTGGGATGATACCGGTGTTTTTGATTAATTTTTTCATTTGTTTTTATGTATTTTCTCAAGAAAGGAAATAGTGATCATTCACAAGAATAAATACATTAAACATATAGTAAGTTATTGATATTTTGTTTCTTAAAATTTAAATTGATCAATATATAGTTTATTTAATATAAAATGTTATATACCATATATTAATGTATTTTACTATTTAAAAAATTCATGTTTTTTAAAAAAATCCAAAAAAATCACCCTAAACATTTTCAATGTTTATATTTCAAAAATTAACTCCATATTATGAAAATAATTCTCTAAATAATAGAAATTTTAATTTAAAATAAAATAATAATTATCTAAAAATATATATATATTTTATTATTATAACCAGTTTTACGACACCTTCCAAAACATATTATGGTATTATAAAATTATCTTATAAATATAGGAAAAAATATTGATTTTTGAATTGATTTTATAAATGTAAACTCTTTTTAATTCATTATATTAATTATAAAAATTGAAATATACAATTATGTTTCATAATAATATTAATACTTTGGAAACATTTATTTAATTATTTTATGATATAAATAAATCATATTCTCAAATACAAAATACATAAATTTAATATATACTTTCATAGGAATGGTTACAATTCTATTAGCTAGATTACAATTCTTAACTGTCATATATACTATTCCAATGCTCATGTTCATATTCCATTTATACATGTTCTTAAATTTCAATTAATATCACTTATTTAATTTTTTCCTTATTTAAAATGTTTATATTATGTTTTATAAGAGATTATATGAGATTTATACTCTATGAAGTTATTATAATAAGGGTAACTTCTTTGATTGATTTTTGGGTTGTTAAATTCATCCCCCTATATGAAATTTCAGTCTTGACATTTCATTTGAAATTATATGTTGAAAAAGGTGAGGGTACTTCTATATTAATGCATCCTCTAGTTCCCATGATTACTCTTTGTACTTATAGTTCTTCTATATTAAATTGAAAATGTGAGTGGTCTTATTTCATATAACTTTACCTCTTTGATACATGAACATCACTGGATAATCCTCATAAATGATTTCCTTTTCCATTTATACCACCCATAAATTAAGTATATGTGAGGGATTATGAATTTATTAACTCCAGAGGGATATGTGTAATATATTTATTTATTTGATACATGGTTGTTGGAATTTCTAGTCGATATATCAAAACTATAATACAACCTGGGATCTCATAGGGGCCTATGTTCTTAAGACATAGCATTCCATTCATCCAAAATATTATGAACCTCTTCCATAGAGATATGTAGATGAATTCTAAGTCCCTAATCTTAAAATCTATCTCTCATTCACGATTATCTTCATAGACAATCTTTTGACTTTTGGATACCTGGATGTTAAAAAATGGTTTTATCCATTTATACCATAACTTCAACCATTCTGGGTCCTAGGATATTATTTTCACCAACATCATCCCATTATGTGAGTTTTCAACATATTTTACCATATAGGGATTCATATGGATCCATTCATGTGCACAATTATAAACAATTGTTTTAGGAGAACTCAAAAATAGGAAGATGTTGGTATCATCCTAAAAATTCATCTATATGAAAATATCTCAACATGTCTTACATTTTATAAATAGTCCACCCAGATTGGATATCAGTTTGAAGATTATTGGCCATACTGAAGCTCAACACAGTGCTTGGATAATATTGAAGACTTTTCTAGAATATGGAGGGGAAACGTGAATCCCAATCATATCCAATCGACAGTAGAACTTCATGATGCCTTTACAAATATCACATGCCTATCCATTCATGTTGATCTAGTGATATGTCATCTCGAATTGAGATAATGTGATCTATCTTGATAAGGTGATCCACAAGAACGCATATATCATTGTTTCCTCTAGATTTCCTTGGATGTCTGGGTACAATGTCCCTAGGGATGTTTTCACATTTCCATATTGGTATGGGTAATAGTTGCCTCATAAATTTTACATTTTCCACTTTTCCTTAACTTCTTGAGATTATATGTACTTTTATGTTTATTCAATGATCTTTCTCTTCATATTCTTCAACCAATAGTTTTTTCGGAAATTTCGATAAATAGTGGTGCTTCTTGGGTGAATAGGAAAGTTTGATCTATGTGCCCCATTTAGAATATTATTTTTTATTTCTGTATTGGACGACACACAAAATCATGTCCCAAATCTTACGAACCCATCCTCATTAATAATGATATCTTATAATCTCTTTTTTTATAGATTCTACATTTTTCTGAATACCTACATAATTCCATTTAGCAAAATTTATTTTCTCAATGATAGATGGTTAAGAAATATAATGAGACGGTAGTGATAATGTATCATACCATGTAATTCATTTGTGTATCCTATTTTGGTTTAAATATATTGTATCCTTATTAATTCTCATCATTGAAAAAGATACATGATACTTTCTTCTTAAATTATCATTCACATTAGATTCTTTACCATGATAGAAGTGTACTAGGAACTCGTAATCCAAAATTATCTCTGACCATATTCACTAGTTCATATTAAGATACTTATGTGAGAATTTATATTTGAGTCACTTATGATCAGTATATATCTCACACTTCTCCCCATTTAGATAATTCCACCATATGTTTTATGTAATGATCTCACCTACCAACTCAAAATCATGATTAGGATTGGTTTTATCTTGGATTTTCAACTTCCTTCAGGAATAGACTATTGTATTATCATTTTTCATTAGTGATTATATTTATCCCATTTTTGAAACGTTGTTGTACAACACAAAGAGTTTCCCACATGTTTAATGTGTGAGTACTAGTTCAGTAATAAGCCTCTTTTTCAACTCATTAATGCATCCCTCACATTCATTGGTCCTGAAATATGTAACCCCCTTCCAAGTCAACTCTGTTACTGGGATTGACCACCATGATATGTTCATTAATAATCATAGTTAATACCAAGATAGTCCATGATATCTTTGGTTCTCCATTAAAAATGTTGGTTTAGGCCACATATTGAATTTCGTTGTCATGGAAGTGTCTACGAATATCCATTTTGATATGATAACATTCCAATTTGGTGATACTTCCTCCATCAAAAACACACATTTACATTATATTTTATAGAGTTTCTCACAATGAAAAGTTTTTAGCACAATATTAAAATTCTCCTAAGACTCCTCATTTCTTTTAGAGTATATCGAAATATCATCAATAAAGACTAGAAAAATTTTTTAGATGTAATCTATGAATATTTTATTCATTGTGTCCAAGAAAATTTCTGGAGCATTAGTAAGTCTAAAGGGTATCACTTTTAACTCATAGATCCCAAGCCTTGTTTAAAAGAAAGTCTTAGGAATATCTCCATTCATCTCCATTAAATGATGATATCCAAACCAATGGTCTGCCTTAGAGAAATAAATTAACCATGTAGTTGACTGAACAAGTAATCTATCCATGTAAGGGGTACATATTCATTATAATTATTTTTTTAGTATCATAATAATCAATGTATATTAACATTTATTTATCTAAATATTTGATTAAAAGGACTAATACACCACATGATGAAGCTCTCAGGTATATAAAACTCTTGTCCAGGTTCTGTTATAACAACTTCATCATTTTTTAAGGTTATGGTGGGAATTCTATATAATATTAAGACGATATAGGACGATATCCAGCAATATGTTTAATAGAGAAGTAAACATCTTGATTACTAAGAAGACCAAGCAATTAATTAGGGAACAAATCAGTGTATTACATCACAATGGGAAAAACATTGAGCATGATTCTCACTATTATGTAAATAATTTGATCTCAATATTGTTTATTATATGGAAATAAAATCCACTATTTAGGAAATGTATATTACAGAGATCCATCATCATCATTAAACTTTTATAAAATTTTAGGATACTAAGGGATGTCAAGATCTATCTCCCTTTTCGGATTACTGATGTGGCTTTGTATAATGATATTAAATACATGCTCAATATAGCCTAAAACTACCCTAAATGAAGTAAGAATATATTAGCTAGGAGGTTCAATCAAAAAACAATAACTATGGATGATTTATATAATTTGAATGAAATAATTTAACAATTTTCTATTCGCATAGATAACAGATCCTCCATATATTAAGGTGTTTTTTCAATTGTTATACTAAACATGAATTATATGAATTGATGTGTAGAATAATAATGAAATTGTATGTTCTCTATTATTGAATGAATAACCAAGGAAACTATGATCACATCATTATATAGATCCACCAAAGTAGTTGTGATAGCATCTGGCCTTCTGTGCTGCCATAGTGGTTGTTTTAATTCATTTCCTCAAACAACCCTTGGATTAGGGAAATGGTTCACAATATGAACATGATCTTCGCAGTTGAAACACATCAATACATATTGATTTTTGATAAGAAACATCCTTTATTATTAAAAATTAATTGGATTATTCATATCCTTTCATCAATTATTATCCAGATACCCCACTCTTCAACATTTGAAGTATCTCCTGGTTCCCTTTATACAATTTCCAGGATGCTTCTTCCAACAACGTTAACACATATAATGTGGTGTTTTTTACATCATAAAATTTATATATCAATAATCTCATATTAAAATCAAGTTTCTTCTTTTTTTGTCTAGTCTCACGAGACAACTGACAGTCTTATATTCTGGTTTTAGAAATAAGGGAAAAAGTGATAATCTCCTCATAGCTATCAAGGTCTCAAATATTCAATGATTTTCATAGACTCATCTTTAGATCACTAAATTAATAAATAAATTTCTTTCGGTTCTAAAGAAAATGTAAGAGGCATGTCATTAAAGTCTGGTGATGTTTTCTTCACACACTCTGACAGACTCCTATTCCTTTTTTCATTAGACTGAGGAACTCCCTCTATATATTAACATGGAGATTTTAAGGAAAATTTTAATTGAATAGAATTTTCATGAATTATTCCCATTCCATGGAATAAATATCCTCTTTGTACTTGATGTTCATGATTAGCGTCAATAACTAATCATCATCCCCATCAAAATGATATACCATTAGCACAAAATTCACTTTTTCTGAGCACTGGATGATAGAGATATCTTTTCATAGGAGTTAATTCTCGGTTTTGTGAGGAGGGGAGGAAATTATCCACTAATAAGGGATTCCTTTGTTGCATTTTGAATTTGACCACATCATGTTGTCTCTTAGGAGAAGGAGGAAATTCCAAATGATTCAATTTATTATTCATAACATGTTTTAGTTGTGATAGCACTATCATGATGATTTTAGTGCCCATTCCAATAACATTTAACATATAATTAGGGAAATCACCACATTTCCAATCACATTAATTGTTGGAAAATTGTCTTTTATATCTGTCCATTACCTAGTAATGGGAATGTAAAATTAGGGGGATTCAATACATATTTAAAAACAAAATAAAAATTAATTGTTCAACATGGAAGGATAAACATGTAAATGAAATTTATTAACCAAAATTGTGATTCCACAAATTTAAATGTATGTTATCGGTGGTGATAGAATTTTCCCATGGGTTCTTACGATGTTCTATATTTCTGATATCCAAATATAAATATACCATTACCTTATAACAACTATAGAGGCCCTAATATTTTATAAATATTGTTACACAATTTTAAGCATAACTATCCATCTTTCTCAATTGAAGGATTTTGATGTCAAGTGTCTTCGAAATATTAGGTACCAAATCTGAATCATGAAACCAAAAAACTTGCCTTTTATTTACTCTCAATAAATAAATCGTTACATATGTTCATATTTTACATCGTTATAGTATAACCATGGGAGTACATGAAAAATGGTATGAGATAAAAATACCATTATGCGATGAAAAATATGAATAAATCATAACAAATTGGTTAAAATGCATAACATGCTGAAAAAAAGGCATGGAACATAAAAACGCAATAAAGAATAACATATAGAACATACGACAATTTAATAATGGAATAATTTGATTGTGGAAATATTATAAAAACTGATATAATAATTATTCAAGTATAACATCCAAGAACATTTCACATGGAGGATAAAAATTCAATGCCATCTTACATGACCATTTCACATGGCTGGCCTTATCCCATAAAAGAATTGGGGTTACTCCCATTCCAAACATGATTTCACATGAGACTAAACATTATCTGCTACATTTAATATCAATCAAGTAGCACCCATAATAACATGTTCATTTATATACCTTCCCCATTATGAATCAAACATACAGAAAAAACATAAGTGTTTCCTAGGGATATTAATTTGTATTATAATCATGTAATAAAGCATAACCAAATGATATATCATAATTGTTTATATTAGAGAAAATATTTAAATATTAAATTTAAGTAGATTAGGGAAAATAATAACATATCAAGATCAAATGTATTGATAACATTCAAAATGAGTGTTTTAAAATCATTAGAAAAGATGCACTTATGTTCATTTTAAGGGAAAACATTAAAGAAATAATAAAGAAAACAAAGGGATAATTTTTTTTATAAAACCAGTAATGAAAAATGATATATTTTCATGATAATATAGTGATTTTTTAAGAAATTATAGTTTCAAAATAGATTTTTTTGTTTACAAGAATAGAGGTACGAAATCGGGATGTTTTGTTTAATCTAGCATGTTTATCAAGTGTAATTAAGAGAGGAACCTTATAATTCACGTATTAACTAATAAATTAAATAAGAATTAATCCTGGTACATATTTTTTGAACATAAAAACATTGTTTTGGAAGATTAGATAACAATATTTAATAATTAAATCCAGGTGAAGAGAGAGAAAGCATAACTCGAAGGAAAAGAACTGTGGTTTGGAGAGAATACCTTAGCTTATGTGTGAATGTATTATTCACTTGCACTTAATATTTGGGACAATTAAATTGGATTCATAAATAATTAACTCATAAACACTTCATAATCTATATAATTTATAATAATTTTATTATGTTTATTTATTTCTTCTTCGAGGAGTTATAGGATTCAATTTCATCTTTTGGGATTTTTTATTTCCTTGGTTTTCACGAATGGTTCACTTGTATAAATTTAAGAATGATCATGTAAAATGAAAATTTTTATCTAAAATTGAAATTAAATATTATTAATGAGTTGAAATAAGTTAAAATCGTATTATATATTATATTTATCCATTTATCAGTATGATTAATTAAATAAAATGTAAATGATAATTGTTTAGATTATTTGGATGTTTTCAATCATCACGAAATAGTAGTGTTTTATTATTTATTATATATATGTGTGTGTGTGTATGGTTTTTTCAGAAAAAAAAAACGTTTATAAATTAAATTTTTCAGTATATATATAACATTGTAATGGTTTTTTGACCATCCATGTGGGTGGTAATGAAAAATAAAAACCTACCATCCCCAAAGGCTTTAAATTAATACCTCACGAATGATGATTTCAGTTTTAGAATAAAAGGGATAGGAGAATAGATTAAATGATTTATTATTATATTAATAAAGTAAATTATATTATATATGTGGTAATTTAGTTACAATAACACTTAGATATTTTTAGTTGAAATGATAACAAAAAAATAAAATAAATAGAAAATAAATGAAAAAACTAAGAGGATTTTATGTCTTCAATTTCTCCTCCTTAAGAACCTCCATATGGGAAATGTTCATAGTCTTTTTATTGAAAATAAATGCAACTAGAAATGTTATACATTCATTATAAGAATATTACTAATAATTTGGATAGGTTTCAAGCCTTGAAATGTGTGAGGATAAGAGGAGGTGAGGGTTGTTTTTTTGTGGGAGGAGAGTCATATTTTAAATTAATTAAATCAGTACATTATTATTTTTGGATTAAGATAAGAAATACACATGAATACTAGGAATAAATATAGAAGATTGAAATGTACAGTTCTAGATTATGGTTCTCACATCCACATGCATAATGAAATAGTGAATTTAACATATAATGTTATATACCCTCAATTATCATATTTCATTATCCAAAAAATTGAACTGTTGTAGAATAATCCTAGATATTTCCCCAAACAATTTTTCGATTTTTAGGATAAAAAATTATTTCAATTTAATGAAAACAATTATCTAAATCAGTGAAATATAATATTTAAATATAATCATCATTTATTGAAAAGTACAATTTTTAATATTATAACTGGTTTTATGAAACATTCGAAAAATGATTATGGTCTCAAAAAATTATATTATAATAATAGGACAACAAATTATTGATTTTTGAATCCATTTTATGAAGAAAAAAATCTTTTAAATTGTTATATTAGTTATAAAAATTTAACTACGTAATATTTTTTATAAAAATAACAACACATTATTTATCCTTTTTAAGACATTAATTTAATTATTACACGAAATAAATATATATATCATATTTATATATAAACGATACTTAAAATATAATTATAATTTCGTAGGTGGGGTTACTATTATATTTTCATAATTACTATTCATAATGGACTCATTACTATTCCAACAGTCAAGTTACTATTCAATTGTTATGAGTTTCTTAATTTATAGAATGATAACTTCTTTCCTTAATTGTTTATTAATAATGTTTTATTGTGTTATCTATGCGATTATATTTTATTTATACTATATGAAATAATTATAAGAAGTTAAATTTGGTGGATATATTTTTGGAACATTAAATTGATACTATGATGGGTTTGTCTAAAAACCCATTCCAGGATGATGGTCTTGGAAATGAAACATGAAGTACTAACATAATGATTTTCTATAATTACATATAGGACACAAATCTGTGTCTAATTGCAATGTTATTCTCTCATGGTTTGTGATCCTTGATTAAATTATGAATTATATCTTATAAACAACCAATATTTATTACATGACTCGTGTTTTTCAACTATTATATTCATTTTATGGTTTTCAAATGGTATTCTCATGTTCTCAATTCCTTATTCTTAAGATATGATGATTTCTCCCATGTTTAGAAGTACTAAAATTATGATATGACTCAAACTTATGTTTTCATTTATCTAAGTGATAATGAAATTTAGTATGTATGATATGTATAATGGGGGTTCTAATTTTGAAGAGCATATATGGAGATGATGTACTTTACATATAAACAGACTGTTTATATGTCCATGATTCCATTGTCACTAGAGATCAAAGATTATGGTTCGTATCATTATGTTATGTAAAGAATATTCATTAATTAATTTATAAAATTTATTTATGGGAAATTCAGTTATCTAAATGCACGTCAGTAAATTTTAAAACATTATGGTTGTCTTGGAAGTCTTGGAATGAGATCTGGAACATGTAATTGGGTGAGAGGTGCTCAGTGGGGATTCATTGTTTGATTTTAGGCGAGGAAAAGAATATTGTCTAAATCTATGTGTAATTTTATTATTAAATTTATTATTTATTGTATTTGATTACTGAACATAGTGGTCTATGTGGGAATATATGGTTTCATAGCCTATAAGGGTATCATTTTTTATTCCATGGTGATTGTTTTTTGTGGTTTAATTTCCTTTGTAGTACCATGTTATACTCTAATGTTATATTTATTTCGAATTAAAATTTGATTTATAATTTTTCTAAGGATAATTTGGGTACTATATCACAATTTGAAATTTACCTATATGCATCAATAGAATTCATCGTTTAGAATACATTGAGGAATTTATACATTGTTATGCTTCTCTACCTAATGAGATATGAATGATGAGAGATCGTAGAAATTATAATAATATCAATGAATAATGATATTATTAATGATATAATATAAATTTTGGAAAAATTTGATTATGTTAATGATGATAAAAATAATTGGTAATTCGGTTTGTTGAAAAAAATCCATACTCCCATTTTTCAAAAATTTTACAAATTCATGACAATGTCTTGTGTAAAAATGTCTCAACTAATGTGATCATATTGTTGTAATTACCTTTATACATGTCATATAGAATGTGATATTTGATAATATTACTCTAATATATATATATATCAATAATTGTATTTTTAAATAAATATTCTCCATCATCGAACACCATTATGCTCTACAATGAAATTTACAATATCATTTAATTATATATAGATTAATCATTTAATAAAGATGATTTCATCAAGGGATGGATTTATAAGTACACTGATTATTTATTAGTGTTATCTATTTAGCTAAAAATTATATATTATAAATTACTTCCAAATTTGGGAGAAATGATAAATATTCGGATAATAGAGGGATCATGCTAACGATGCCCAAAACACGTGACACGTCAAATGTTTAATTTTGTTAAAAATGTATCTGTAGATAATGATATTGGGAGACATAATAAATGTGAATATAGTTGGTGAATGTGACTAAAATTATTTATTATTGTGTGGATAAAAATATATAGAAATTTCATGCATTACATGTCACTAAAATATTAATTACAACTCCACTAAGATAAATATTTAGAGGTGTTTATGTTGACTATATCCATTTAATTAATAAAATGACAGATATAAACCATGAATCCATAAGAACAATTATTTAAAAACAGAAAATCGAAAGAATGAATATTAAAATTCATATAATTCATAATGAAGGCCTCTCAGTAAAAAAAATTCATGTAATCAAAATAAAATTAGAAAATCATTAATAAAAACAAGAGAAATTTGGATATATTCATTCATAAAATGGGATAAAATAATTTCAAATGTGATAAAAACTATGTGAAAATATTAATATTACCATGAAATTAAGGTTAAAAAAATAAATGTTTAATGTTGACAATAATTGAGTTATTAAAAAAATTATGTTACACAAAATGATTTAAAAAATATTAAAATATGTTACATTATTGAAAAATAAATTGTATTATATTTAGAAATTTTAGAACCAACTAATCCTATTATATTAAAAATAATGATATGTTACCAGATACATTACAATGTAAAAAT
>CAUJRU010002408.1:0-78441 GCA_963277665.1 Viscum album | reverse complement strand
AATTTAAAATGCTATATTTTTATAAATTAATAAAAAATACATTATCGACACAATTACATTATTTGTGTTGGTATAATTAAATATTTATATTTAAATATTCATTTTCATATTTAGATATTTATAAATTTTTATATATTCAATTATGTAACTATTTAAGTTGTCACTGATAATGGGAACTTCACTATTCCGAATGTCATTTAAATATTTAAATGACAACATTTTCAATGAAAATTTTCCATTAGAATCTCTATATATACCCCCATTAAATAAAACTCATGTCATTTTCTTTTTTTCCTCTCGTGGTTCTCAAACAACCATACATATTTCTAATAATATTATTCTTTATTAATGTAATTTTTATTTTTTTGTATTTTATTTTGGATGAAGACCAATCATATTTTTACATTATTGTTATAAATTTTTTGTTTATTTATTATCCGATTATAGTTTTTTTATTTTATGTGATTTATTTATGTTTATTATAAAATGTTTTATATTAAAGAAACCAAAGTGTTTATATCATTATATGGAACATGAGATATATTTATATCATAGGATTATAATATAGTCTCTTTAGAAGAAAATCATTTAATTATGCCATAAAATGTTTTTTAAGGAATAAATATATAATAAAATATCATTTAATAACATAAAAAATGTACTTATTTTTCATATTGATAGATATTAGATTTAAAATTATATATATATATATATATATATAAACATACACAAAAAATTAATGATATTACATTTATATAACCTAAAATTAATTTCATCATCACACTTTTTATATATTCATAGAAAACATTTTACTGTTTTATATATTTTTTAATAACTAGTACAATAATCAAAATTTGTTTTATAATTCCATATACATTATCTTATACATGACTCATTATAGAGAGAGTTTACGATTCAACACTATATGTTCATACCAATTATACATGATCTACTTATAAAAACCTTCAGGTTATATAGCTATGGTTTTCCATCCTAATATTTCTATATCGTATTTCCATGAAATTAATAAACTTGACTTTGATACAAAATCAAATGCATGAAAATTTTCAATTTTTGATATCATCTAACTCATTCATAGATTTTATACATAACATGAATATTTATTCAATTCATCCATTTTAATAATCCAATGTTCATTGTATTTTGTTACTATGTATGCATTGCCCCATCATCCGATATTATTCAATAATAATTGAACCAAATCCTTTATTATTAACATCCTATATTTGTATCAAAATATTATTATTTAATTTCTTCACATATGTATATACATCATTAAAAGTGTGATCTAAAATCCTTGTAAAGGGAATACAAAGGAAACAAGGTTAATATAATTGATTCCAAATTCCTAGAGAGTTAATTATGTCATAGGATCATAAAATGGGATAATAATAAACCATAAAAGAGGAACATGAAATATCAATGTGTAATATCAATTGATAATTTAGTGAACCATATGATCTTTTTAGAAATATAATACATTATAGTTGAAAATGGAATAAAAATATAGAAAAAATCGAAATATGGCACACACCTAATAATGAATCATCATATACATAAGTTAAACATTCTATTTAAGACATCATAACATAGAATGTTTGGTTCATCATCCATTCAAAATAATA
This sequence comes from Viscum album, assembly GCA_963277665.1. Taxonomy (NCBI): domain Eukaryota; kingdom Viridiplantae; phylum Streptophyta; class Magnoliopsida; order Santalales; family Viscaceae; genus Viscum; species Viscum album. The sequence continues at coordinate 76,795 of CAUJRU010002408.1, read as the reverse complement.
TATTGTTATAGACTCAATAATAATGCACTATGTTATAATGTTCTAATATCATCTTCAATAAATGATATATAAAATATCACAGGATATAACATTTTAAAAAAATATTATAGGGATTTATATTTCCTAGAAAACTCATAAAATTGTAATATATTCTAAATAATTCTTTCCATGTACAAAATAATTCATCAAATGATGATATTTTAATATTAAATAATAATATTAATAACAAGAGGTGAAATAGAAACTGTTTTAACAAGAGTCTCTAATATTATAAAACATCATCAATTGATAAGTAATCAATAGAATGACTCATAAGTAAACATGATGATATTTATATAATAAAACGTGTTTTATAATTTCAAAAATGTTGTAAAATCCATCTGTGATAACATAAAACACTTTTTCATCAAATCATTAGTTAGTTCAAAGTTAATGAATACTATCCAACTTATATTATTCATATCAATAATCTATTCATTCAAACTAAAAACCATTTCCTCATCATAAAGAAAATTTAAATATATATCTCCCCTTAACCTAAATATAACCCTACCGAAAGATAATGTTTCTAGGACAGTAATACAATTTAACATATTCATGAAAAATTATAATGGAAAAATACCATGAAACAATCCATTGATGCTTCATCATTCAAGTAACCAAAATACCATTAATTAAAATATATTTATTAAATCCTAAAAACATCAATACGTCAATGATTCTACATTATTTATACTTCATTAACCAAGATTAGTTATATTATTCTTTAACACATATGTTCTCTATATATTATTCATAATCTTTTAATCATCCGAAATATAAACATTACTTGTAATACCATGCATATTTTTTTCATGATATTTACATTTTATAAATACTTTGGAATAATTTCCATACATTACACATTTTAAATATTCCACCATAAGTGATAACTTAGGGATACCATTATTAAAATCTATTTAGTTAAATGAAATTTTCAACTTTTTTCTTTAATTCCTTTCATTAGGTCTATATTTTACATGATCAAAACATATCACATTTTTTTGAGACATTTCCATGAGTAATTCCTTCCAAATTATTGACAAATAAGAAATTGAAACATATTTCCTCCATGTTCTACACAACCCAAAATCTCAATGAATATTATCCTTATCTGATTTAGTTTGTATGAGAGTTGTTTATTGTTAAAATTTTTAGTCAAATATCATGATAACGGATTAAGAATAATCACAACAACATTCTATTTAGTTATCATCCAATTAGGTTTCCCATCAAAACATAGTCTTTCACATTAAATTTAAATCTAATTAATTTTTAGTTCCATACATTAAATAAAACCATAAACAATTGTGTGATTAATAATTATCAAATTTAGAAACCTCATAATAATATAAATCACATATAGGGTGTCTAAATCATGAAAACATCTTTCTAATCTTGGAAACCATAGGTATAACCTAGTTTATTAATAATAATCATCTATTTAAATCTTTCATGAAGGTTCATAATGATTTCACAATTTTATAATTCATATCTCTCAAGAGTTTCAAACTAGTTGTGAATCAGGGATTGTTTTCTTGAACCATGTGATTATCGAGTCAAGATCAGTTCACCCAATTTTGAGATATTAATCATAGTTACCTATGTTTTGGAGCCACATACACCTGTAGTATCTAGACTGGGATGTAATTTCTTAGAAACCATTCACTCTATTTTTATCAAATTTAAAGGTCATTTTCATAAAATTTGACTCATATTTGGACTTATCTTCATACACAAGCATACATTTCTCACTAAAATTTTCCCATCCTTTTTTATAAGATAAAAAAACTTTTATATCATATTAAATATAGATAAGCAATAAAATTATAAATATATATTATATGTTTTGGGATAAATAATAATTTTAATACACAAACACATTCTTGAGGATCATAAATGTATAGTGCCTTTGTAGATTACACAAAATATCATTATATTTTTCAAAATATCTTCAATATCTCTAATAATGATATGACTTCATAAAAAACATCATATAAATAACCTATATAAAATATTTATTCATGATGTAGGGAGAGGAAAAATACGAAATAACAAGCTCATATGATCAGTGAGGGTAATAAGGGAGATGTGTAATCATAACGTGAGAATAAGGGTGTGAAAACATGAGAATAACATTTGAAATCCCTTTATTTCATATCAAAATCGTAATCATAATTCATGGTTTAAATATTAATATTTCACGAGACATGAATCATAAGGACATAAATTAACATGATCCATGATAAAACAACATTAACATAAGACATTGAATTATAGCATACACATAAGTATATAAAATCATTTCCATATTAGTAAGTTCTCACTTACGAGGCTATAATAGTATAATTATTTCACTCCCCAAACTGTCAATGTAGTAAAGGTTCACTCACAAGACCTTTATACAAGAAAAAGTCCCTTAAAAAATATTTGTCACCACACCTTCTTCTCTTTTCTATCTCTTATTATATAAATATATATCCAATTCATTGTATATAAATATAGGTCCCACCCATCACATAATAAAAATGTTATGTATGTGTTCCACAAGATCATAAAACATTTATCATATGAAAACCCATTATATTAAAGTGGTTTAATAAAAATTTAATCATGTAATAAACTGTGTAAAAGTTGAAAGTTTTACAATTTTTTCATGATTTCATCATTGCATAACCAATGAAAATAAGTGGGTTTAATAAAAATTTCCGCATGGTTTAACCCATGGAATAATAATTGGGACTTAGAAAAATCATTCCATAATAAATATAAACCATTCATATAAAAAATAATAATGGTATCATCAAATAATATCCCCTATAAGGGATAGTTACCATCAATGGATTTCATCTTGTATGGAAAATTATTTTTAATAGATATTTGGAACATTTATTGGGGAAAATAACATTTCATTGAAAATAAGATTTTAAAAATTTACACTCACAAGAAATTATGGAAATTCATTTATTTTAAATTAATCCTTAAGGAATTTTAGAGGAAGTTGCATTACAAATAATGGCCAATAATGATGAAAATTTTGTTTATTCCATAAATGTTAAAATAAATATTCCTTTAACATTTTTTGTAAAATCTAAATGGGACTTGTTTGGAAAATCACATGAATATTCCCATAGAAAAATTGTAAACAAGAAAAAATGGGTAAAATTTTCATTAATCATTAATATAAATAATTTTAAAAAATTTGGTAATCATTTGTGGAAAATATGGTTTTATAAGAATATTTTTTTCAAGCGAAGAGAGAAATAAATGTTATTTTTCAAAGAAAAATTATTTTCAAATCAAGAATATGTAAAGAGAATATCATGAAGTGAATATTTTTATTATCCGGAAATTATTATAGGAGAATAATCTTCATGATTTTCTTGAGATATATGTCATATTATATCATCATTGTAAGCATAATCATAAACATTCTTGATAAATGATGAGATTACAACATAAATTTCTTACCACTTTTGTTACATTGAAACTGAACACCCCTAAAATAATATATTTTAAAGAAACATATAATATCATAAAAATGTGTAATTTAATGATATAAAATTTAAAATGGGTAGTATATACACCTCATAGAAGAATATAGGTGTATAACATAACTTACGTTCCACAGAAGGCAATTTGAGACCAAAATTACATTACCGCTATGGTAAATTATGAACCATAAACCACCTAAAAAAAGAGATCCTAAAGTGTATATGTAAATAAAAAACCAATTTATTGATAATAATAAAAGATAAATTCACTATATATATGTATACCTCATTAAATAATCTAGTGGTGAATATGGCTTGTGTCTCATATAAAAATAAAACTGTACAGAAATCCCTCACCATTAGCCTCGACTTCCTTTTCATGAATTTTAACCTCCAATATAATCAATATAATTTTTTAAAAAATATATTATAAAACAATAATAATATTTTTCATACCATATATGATTTACTTATCAGCATGTATTTGTTTCCCTCTAAAATTGGGGATGACCTCGTCGATTTAAGGTTCAAACATTCCAAGCGGTTTCTAACGGGTTTGTTCGTAGAACCGGAAATATCCAATGATTCCATATCCATTTGAACCTACTTTCCAATGGTAGGAGCTCATTAGATGTGTACTGATGAGGCTTGGGAATTTTTATTGGTCGAGAGGATGGGAGGTCGGACTCCTCACACCTTTTTGAGGGGAATTATTGTCAACTCCGGGACTCTCATTATAGATTTAAGTTATGTTCGTGAATCCTTATTACATTACCAAGTATAAAAGGGGAGTTTTCCTTTAGATCTGACCATCAATGATTGATATATTGGAAATTTATAAAATCTTTTACATGTATTTGAGGTTCTTCATCGATAGAGAATCAACTGTATTTGTTAGAGATTCTTAGACAATGGTATCCTTTGATACATTAAAGTCTCTTGGACATTATGATGACCATACTGGTTTTAAAACCACTCAGTGGGGCACGTGAATTTTATTGTCATTCATAAGGTCATGGATTATTTCAAAGTTGTGATCGTACCCGCGTATGGGCTACCTACATATCCTTTGTTTTGGAAAAGGAATCAGAACCCACGTAGTTCGAGTAAGGGGGTATGATGTTTATGCATGATTTATGGCTCAAAGAAAGATGTCATGATTACTTTTACACTCTAAGATCACGTGAGTCATGATCGGTGTGAGAAACAATAGGTATTGGTGAAACCAGAAAATTGTGCCATGAAAGATGCAATCATAAGAAATTATGTGGGTCTTATGTATGTATGACTGCCCAAATAGATGAAGATTAGGATTTACTTTAGGGAAGAAATCCAGGACCAGGGTCCATAAAGTTATATATACTTTATGGAGATTTGGATACTCTAATATAGGGCCTACTCCTGAAAAGGAGGTCAAAATTAGGAGGGGACTTATGATTGTGTTTTACTCCTAATAAGGAGACCCAGATCAAATAGTAAATTAGGACTGGTTAAGAGAAATTAAGACTGGGGCTTACTCCTTAGAAGGAGGCCCAGGTTATGGGATTTTGAGAATTTAAGGGACTTGGGGCTTATTCCAAAAGAGGATACCAATATTTGAGACTGGGGCATACTCCTGAAAAGGAAGCCCAGGTTAAGAAAAATATGATTGGGGCTTACTCCTAAAAAGGAGACCCATATTTGGGAATTTTAAGATTGGGGATTACTCCTGAAAATAATGCCCATATTTGAGACTGGGGCTTACTCCTAAGGAGGATGCCCATAATTAATGGGAATTATGACGGGGACTTACTCCTGAAAAGAATGCCCAGGTTAAAGAGGACTTGGGGCTTAATCCTAAGGAGGATGCCCAGATTTGAGAATTATGACTAGGGATTATTCCTCAAAAGGAGGCCTATGTTAATGAGGATTTGGGGCTTACTCCTAAGGAGGATGCCCGGATTTGAGAATTATGACTGGGGATTACTCCTGAAAAAGAGGCACAGGTTAAGTGATTCTCTCATCTTATATGATGAGGTTGAATGAATGAAATCTCAATATTTAGTGACATAAAGATGTGTAAATCACTAGGTTTTGAGAAATTTTCCACGGAGTTCCTTTCATATAAGGAAGTCAAATCAAGAAATCATGCCATAAATGGCTTTGAAGAGTGTCCTGAAGACTGAATCTTGAATAGTAGAGGTGGAATGGCATAAGAGGGGTTAAATGGGAAAGAAAGGCGCCCAAAAAGGTAGGGGCGTGCAAGTCCTGGAAGGAGCACATGTACTGTGAGGGTGCGCAAGTCCGGGTCGCGCAGGTATACCTGCGTGACACATGGGTAATTGCGCAATTGTTAACCAACAGGGTAACACTTGGGAGATCCTTGACCAAAGCCTTTATAATAATCCTGAGGTACTTCCAGAAGAGAGGTGTGCAAGTTTTGGTGAGGAAGTGGGGCTTCGCGCAAGTATGTTCATTTCCCTTAAGGGTAAAACACCTTAGGTGCACCAGCGTTAGTGAATTCTAACACTTATAGCTTACTCCTCTTGTTTAGACCTTCCATTCATGGTAAAGAATTACCTTAAATGAGTTCGGAAGACCTGATGAAGAGACTAGGGCGTTTAGAGCTCTATATCTGAATTCTGGAAAAATTCCTCTTTTAAATGGGGGGCCCACAAGGTCTATTTATTAGATTGAGAAGACCCTGGGCGGTTATCATTTAGGTCACGCAAGTCACTTCTGTGACCATTAGGCGGCATGCAAGTATACTTTCATGACTGTGAGGAAACTTGCGCGACCATTGTGCATTTGAAGCCTTCTTCAGGCCCTTGTCAATTTTTGAGGTTTTCTTCAATGGATGAATCAATTGGTGCTAAGTCATTTTCCTTTCCATTCCTTTAGACAATGTGACGAAATGGAGCATAAAAAATAGTCCCCCCTCAGAGTTGGATCCAAAAGAATAAGGATGTGACTCTGAGGAAAAGAAGAAAACCAAAGGGAAAGAGGCGCGTAGGTGTTCATCGCGCAACCATCATTGCACAGGTGCAAGTCGTGCAGGGCTGGAGTGTGCTGGATAGAATGTGCTGGTTGTAAGCACGCAAGTGGGCCGCCTGGACTACAAATATTCAATCATTTATCACTCATAGCAACTGATTTCCAGATTATCGAGCTCTCGCCGCGCAGGTCACCTTCGCCGGGAAATTTGCTCGTTTTCCACTATTGTTTTCGTTGTCGCGTTGCTGTTAGGGTATTTGGACTTGTGCGGTTATACTTGTGCGCCAAAAACTTGTGTGGCACAATAACACTTGCGTGACACATCCATACGTGCGCGTCAAGTTTTGGACTTGCGCGTCTTAATGGCTTTTCCATTTTTCTGAAATTCTTTCACAAATTTTATGAAAAATCAACTTAGTTAAGAGGTAATTTATTCAACTTTTGTGCAGAATCAATGTCTCTTAGAACCATAATAGCTGATTAATTGGAAAGCAAACGTCTTGATGATATGATGGATATTGTTGGCCATTATTACAATGATATCTGTGACAACACTCTTCCAGATTTGGCTATGTACTTGAAGAAATATCATCTTAACTTCCCAAAGAGCGTCTATATGCCCCTGTATGGTCATGGTCATCTGCAAGGATTCAATGTTCCAGATGCAAATAACTATATGCCTGAGATGTAGCTGCACTACTACTCCTCTATTTCGGTTATTTTGTGCATTAGGAGAAACAACATTGGCATGAACTTTAAAATTTTTCTTGCATGCCCTTTCATTGCTGATCTGAAAATGGAAAACCCATGGGCTGAAATTTTTTTCACTGCCGGTTGGAGGAGAGAAGACAAATATGGTATTAGAACAATATCTGAAAAGAGTACTCTCTCCAAATTTCTCTTTACTTCCAATTTTTCATTCTCAAATCCATGTATCCATCTTCCAAGTCTCTTGGACAGAAACAGAGTCACTGTTTGATCAGCATAAAATTTTCTCAAACCACACTCAAGAACATTCAGTTACAATTTTTCCAAGAAGAGATGGTATCACTATATCTCTTATGGTATCCAGTTGAATGAATGAATTCCAGGTGGCTTCTGATGATGCTTGGGATGCCGTAAATCAAATGAAGAGTTATGTTGAAAGTCTTTTGTGATTCCTGAAAAAGAGAAGAAACTTCAGTCTGTGGATGTCCTTCTAACTCTTGTACATCAATGAAAAACACTTTCACCTTCAATCATTTGTACATGCATTCTCTTTTGCTACCTGCTTTAAATTTTACCTAATCCAATGTGCCTAGTAATCATAGTTTTATTTTTTTCTAGGATTATTATAAATAACCCTACAAACTTTGAATCTTTTAATTGCTCAATATTACCTAAATCATACAAAATGTATGTCTAGTGAACTAGAACATGACTTTTATTCCGAGTTCCTTTGTCTTTTGTGGGAAATTTAATGTCATGCACATCAGACAAAAAGAGGATAATGTTCAAGGTCGAAATAGCTTAGACCAAATGAATTATAATTGACTCAATTAATTGAAAATTCATCTGAAATCATATTACCATACTCAAGTATGAAGGAAAATATGTAAACTATGAATTAAGAATATTTGAATATGAGGAATGATATGAAAAAGAGCTAAAAGGCATTAGAAGAAGTAGTTCCCAAGAATGAAGTTACCATTATTTAACAAACCCGTTAGGGGGTTGAATTATGCAGGGCCACCTAACGGTGTTGGCTGTATAATCAAATAAATAGCATCTTTTGGCTGACAGGTCCGTTATGTAGACTACTTATGCAAGGCCACCTAAGGGAACGTGCTGCATAGTCAGGAAAACGAACTCTCAGAAATTTACTTTCCAGTTCTAAAAAGCCAGTGAATGTTTATGGATATTCATATTTTACAAAGTATAGAGTTTTCCGTATGGATAGAGGCACATGAATATGGAGAAGATATTTCCAAACAAGATTATCGAAGAACTGGATGGATATCACTCCTACAAAGGTCTGACCCAAATTTAGGGAAGGAGAATATAAACCATAGACTTGAATACTATCAGATCATGGAAAAGGATATGGGACAAGTATGTTAAGGATGGCTATTTTTGTGGATCCCAGCATATTTTCATTTTATAAAAATAAGGACAAAAGAGGATTTCTTTCCAATAATGAAGTTATCGGTATACGAAAAACCCGTTAGGGGGTTGAATTATACAGGGTCACCTAAGGCCATTGGTTGCATAGTCATATAATAGCATCTTTTGGCTAACAAATCTGTTATGGAGACTGTTTATGCAAGGCCGCCTAAGGGAACGTACTACATAGTCAGGAAATAGAACTCTCATAAGTTTGACATTTTTGTGACTAGAAGTCAAGAAAAGGGTTATGAAGATCTGAAAATATTTAATTTTAGGATTATGACACACAAATATGGGTATTGTGCAATGTATACAGAGATACACAGTTCAATGTTAACCATAATCATGTTGTGATTGGGTCCTGAATGGAAATGTTGGACTTCAATACGTATCCCATAAGGATGGAAATCAAGCCATACATAGTTCTTGAACTATAGTTTAACGTCGTGGGGGACAAAAGGATTGGAGATCTTAGTTTTGGTTCATAGAGCTTGGACCATTTTAATAAATACATAGTGTGTGTTTTCATGGGGACTTTTCATCCAGGGGACAGAAAGAGTAATTTGGGGTTAGGCCCAAATTCTTGGGCCTGGATTCGAGGGACACTCAAACTTTCCTACGTATCCCATAAGGATGGGAATCAAGCCCATGTAGTTCTATAAATTTTTTATGTACAAATTTGGTTCGTACATGTGAAGGGTGAAAGGGGACCTTAGTGCAATGATGGTTTGACCCAAGATAAAATATTCTGGTGTTTCCATGTATACACAGAGTATTTGGAATATAACATGATTAAAAATCAATGTAAATAATGATTTCCTCTCAGGTGAGGGTATCAAAGAATATTTTAGTTTATTGTCATACGGGACAGAAGTATTGTATAGTTTAACGTCGTATAGAAAGGACGAAATTGAACCAATGTAAAGATATTGATTCTGGGGGCAGTTTGATGAATCAACATCGTATGAGATGGAGGTGAACCTATGTGAAGAGATTGGTTTTGGGCTTGAACCTTGGAAGGTTTCCTACGTACCCAGCGTGGAAGGCAATATCAAAGTCCGCGTAGTTCAATTAATGAATGAATTAGTGATGAAGTTGTCCTTCGGGAAAACGACCTAAAAAATGTTGGGACTTACACATGGTTAGTATCCCAGAGAGAGTGTTATTGTTGATGTTTTCTCTAAGCTCGCGTGAGTCATACTCGGTGTGGGAAATAAGTGGTAGCAACAACCCTAACGATGCATAGCTTAATGTCATGTAAGACATATGAAGGGACTATGCAGTTTAAAGTCTTGCAGTTAGGACTATTGGTTCTGCATAGTTTAGTGTCATGTAGCAGGGACATAATACAGTTTAACGTCATGTACGACATATGAAGGGACTATGCAGTTTAAAGTCTTACAGTTAGGTCTATTGGTGCTGCACAGTTTAGTGTCATGTAGTAGGGAAAAAATACAGTTTAACGTCATGTAGGACATATTAAGGGATTTCTGTAGATTTTAGCGTCATGTAGTTATGACGATGGGGACAATACAGTTTAATTTCATGCTGGAAAAAAAGAACTACGCAGTTTAATGTCATGCAGTAAGGACAAAAGAGTACACCATTTAACGTCATGTTTGACATATTATGGACTTTTTCATAGTTTAACATCATGTTGGATGAAAAGTCTATGATACATTTTAGCGTCATGTTGGACATAAGTGAGAATAGTTTAAGGTCGTATGCATTGACCATTGGTTATGCAGTTTAACATCTTGATGTATGTAAGGGACTTCTATATATTTCAACGTCATATAGCAAGGACGATGAAGGGGGGCACAGTTTAACGTCATGTTGGACCAATGTACGAATAGTTTATGGTCATAAGCATGGACCATGGATGTTTATGCAGTTTAACATCTTATTGGACTTGATGAGCAGTTTTAATTTCATGCAGAATAGTGGTGCAGTTTAAGGTCATACCGGACCAATGATTATATATTTTTTGTTTATACAAAATACTTCTTCAAAAATCTGGCATTGGTTGGAGTAGTGATGAGTTCTCCATCCATCGAGATTAATGAATAATCTCCATTGGAGTAGACCCTATGTATTGAGTAAGTTCCTTCCCATTTTGGCCTATTCTTGGGAGGATTCTTTCCTGGTATCATTGGAGTTCTGAGAACTAATACCAATTCTCCCTGAGTGAATGAACGAAGACAAACTTTTTTGTTGAAATCTCGTGCTATTCGATTCTGATATACTTCCAAGTGGTGCAAAGCGCACAATCTTTTCTCATCTAATCAATCCAGTTCATTCAATCTCTTTTGAGATTGTTCATCAGTAGATGACTGTTCAAAAATGGCCACTCTGATCGAGGGTAGTTGAACTTCAATAGGCAAGACTTCTTCCGTTCCATATACGAGTGAATATGGAGTTGACCGCGTTGTAGTTCGGGTGGTAGTATGATAAGCCCATAAAGCATGAAAGAGTTTATTAGTCTATGATTTCTTATCTTTATCCACCATCTTTTACAATATATCTGAAAGAGTCTTGTTGAAGGCTTTTATCTAGCCATTGGCCGCATCATGATACCGAGATGAATGGTTGGATTTGATGTTGTATTCTTGATAGAACTTCATTACCTCAGATGAACAGAAGTTGGTGCCGTTGTTCGTCAATATGGTATGAAGGGCACCAAATCTAGTAATGATGTTAGACTTGATGAAACTAACAATGCATTTAGAACTAACTTCCTAGAGAGGTATTGCATCTGCCCATTTGGAAAAGAAATCAGTAGAAGTAATAATATACTTAAACTGTTTGGTCGTAGCTGAGGGGTAAGGTCCCACCACATCCATTCCCCATGTGGCAAATGGCCATGAGTTTTTAGCTGTATGAACCAACTCTAGAGGTTGATGAATGAAGTTGTCATGTAATTGGATTGAATGAAACTTCTTTGTGAAATCAACATAATCTTATGTCATTGAAGTCCAAAAGTATCCAAGACTTCGAATCTGATCAAACATTCTATGTCCAGGCTAGTGGGAACAACATACTCCTACATGCACTTCTTTCATGACATCCATTGTCTCTTCACCATAAATGCATCTCAAGAGAACTCCATCAAAACCACATTTGTAGATAATTTTCTCTAAGTGATCTGGGCTATCATATAGAGTAAAATTGACCACACATCGCCAGATTTGTTCTTTCTTGGCTCTATCAGGTGGAAGTGTTCCATTTTGAAGGTATTCCCTGATATGTGACATCCATCATGTAGTATGACTATACGGTTCAGGAATGGGACTAATTTCATTAATTTACTATGTTCTGATTTGAACATAAGGTGAAATTTCACGATGGTGGGCAATACTGATGGTTGTCTAATCCCGATTTGGATCTGCCAGAGTTGTGGCTATATTAGCCAGTGCATCAGCTTGATCATTTTGTGATCTTGGGACGTAAGAAAATGTCAGCTCCGAAGGGAATTCCTCCATTAACTCTCTGACGTAATCATACAAAGAGATTAGTTCATCTTTTCTGATGGCATAATCCCCATTGACTTGTTTGATTTCCAGGTCTGAATCACCTTTCACCTTTAAGTGATTCACTTGTGCTTGAAGCCCCAATTCCAAGCATGTGATGATAGTTTGGTATTCTACTTCATTATTGGTAACACCATCCCACAATAAGAAGGAATAATGTAACACTGCCTTTTCTGGAGAAATGATCATAATTCCTAAGACAGCTTTGTTGAATTTAGGATTTTCTATTTTCCTCCCTGTTGGACTTATGGAAGCATCATCAAAATACATTTACCATGCTTGAGGAGTTTCTTGAATAGAGAAGACTTCTTCATCAGAGAGTTCAATATCTGAAGATGTGACTTCCACTGAAGGGTGTTCATCCAAGAAATCAGCCAGAGCTTGGCCCTTTATTACCTTTTGAGACACATACTGAATGTTGAATTGCTTCAAAATAATTGCCCATATTTCTAGACGTCCTGTAATAATTGGATGACTAAGGATGAATTTTAGCGGGTTATTGTGAGATACCAATTGAAACTCTTGATGTTTTAAGTAGTGTCTCAACATCTGAACTGCAAAGATTAATGCCAGGCAGCACTTCTCAATACCTGAATATCAGGTTTCTTCTTTAAGCATAGTCCGACTGAGGTAGTAGAGGCTGTTTTCATTCCCAACATGATTCTTCTGAGGAAGAAAGGCATCCAATGATCACTCTAAATATGTCATGTATAGGATAAGTGGTCTTCCTTCCACAGGTGGCATGAGTACTGGTGGACTCAAGAGATATTTCTTGATAATATCGAATGCTTATTGACATTTTTCAGTCCACTGCTAAGTGACTCCCTTCTTCATCAATTTGGTAAAGGGTAAACTTTTGCCTACCAAATTGGCGATAAAATGCAGAATATAGGCTAAGTGTCCTTGAAATCCTCTCAATTCATTCAAATTTTGAGGAGGTGACATACCAAGGATTGACTTTTTCTTCTCAGGATCCACTTCTATACCACAATGGCGTACGACGAAGCTGAGGAATTTTTATGAGGTTACCTCGAAAGCACATTTGAAGAGATTCATCTTCAAATTATGTTGTCGAAGCTTGAAGAATATGACTTCCAAATAAGCCAAGTGATTATAATATTTTTTGGATTTGACCACCAAATCATCCACATAAAATTCAACAAACTTCCCTAAAAATAGTTTGAAGATACGATGCATGGCACGCTGATATGTTGCGACTGTATTCTTTAAGCCAAAGGGAATTACCCAGTAGCAGAACACACCCTGAGGGGCTCTGAAGGCTGTGGATTCCTCATCTTCTGGAGCCTTTCAGATTTGATTATATCCGGAATATCCATCCATGAAGAAAAGTTCTTCATAGAATGATGTTGCATCAATCAGGAGTTCTGTAATTGGAACTGTAAAATCATGCTTAGGACAATGCCGATTAAGATCTCTGAAATCAATGCAAACTCTAATTTTTCTGTTTTTATTCTTTACAGGGAAAATATTAGCCAACCACATGGGATATTGAGCTTCTCTGACGAAGTTAGATTTGATAAGCTTATCCACTTCAGCTTCAATTTTGGAAGCATAGGTTGGGTGTGTTCTTATCGCGGCTTGCATAAATCCTCGATGTTCTTCTGGTTAACCCAAATGATGAGTAGCAACATCAGGATCAACCCCGGGAATTTCTGTATAGTTCCAAGAAAATATATCCCTATTTTGTTTTAGAAAGGAAATATACATCTCTTGCTCTTCAAGAGTCATGGGCACACTGATTAATGTGGGGCGTGGATCTTCTTTTGTACCCATATTTATATCTCTGAGGTCATCCACAGTGGTAGTGATACCCTCTTCAAATGCTGGAGGAGAATCTCTAAGATCATCCTCTTCTTCTTCAACATGTGTTACTTCTTCCATTTCTACTTGCATAGTAGATGATAAAGCATAATTTCCATGACCATAAGAGATGTTAAAATTTGAACATCGTGAAGAAGAGGCTTCCGTTTCTGACCCAATTGATAATGAAGGGTCTTCCTTGGGTAATAAAGATAAGATGATGGATTGAGAATCAACATCACTGTTCACCTCTAATTTTGTTATAACTTCTTCTGGCCTGATTGGCTAATTATAGACTTGTTGGATTTCAAAACATGAAATGAAGATGTCACCATTTGGGATTTCATCACTGCTTGGTGGGTTACCAGTTTACCCCATGTTGTCTGGCACGATTTCCGTAATTGACATTGTGGATCTTTCCATAAGAGTATTTTGATTTGGGTCTATCCTTTCAATTTGACTGATAGGCAACACATAATCTATACTCACATGAAAAAATGGATTTACTGGAATCTTTTCCAAACCATAAAGATCATTAACTTTGGTAAGCTCCCTTGTTTTGGATTTATCCTTTCCCTTCATGTGATATAATTCCGCCTCAATTTATTGAGACTCACATGTCTTGAATGGGTCCTTATCACCATATAATGTCCCAACTTTACCATCGAAACAATATTTGAGACATTGATGGTATGATGAAGGGATAGCCGTATGTTGATGTAGCCAGGGTCTTCCAAGCAAGATGTTGAAGGCTGAATCTTCATCAACAACCATGAAATATGAATTAGATACAAGATCTCCAAACTGAGTTTTGAGTGTAATATCGTCCAGTGGTTCTTGTTCATTTTTATCATATCCTTGTAACATCATAATAGAATGAGATAAATCAGATTCCGTGAGGCCCAATCGCCGAAGTGTACGAATGGGCATGAGGTTGACTCTTGAACCATTATCAATGAAATCTCTTCAGACGTCTACGCCATTGACCTTTCCAGATAAATACAAAGGTCTAATATGTCCATGCACGACATCATATTCATCTTCATCTATGAAAGATATCACTGCATGGCATTCTGCAAGATTATTCTCTACATGGTAGACTTCAGCTGCAACAATTTCAGTTTCAAACTACTGAGGACTTGACAAAGCCTTGATGAGTGCCTCCTGAAGATCCTTTGACAGTTTCAAAGCATCCAGAATTGATAACTTGGATGGTACTTGGGCTAGGTGTCTTAATACATTATAATTTTGATCCAGTGGTCTGTGTTTCCCAATAAGAACATGTGGTTTAGTATGTACCTTGGAAGTTGATGCATCTTGTATCGGGATAGGAGTTTTCAATATTCCATGTTTTGGAAGATTATACCGATTAATTCTATTTACATGATGAGAAGAACAAAGTGGAACCGTCAACCGATCTTCCAGAAAAAACTATGCCAGGACTGAATTTTCTATTGGTGGAAGAATATGGTTGTTCTTGTTGAGCTTGCTTAAGGGATCTGCCATGAGTTTCTGCTACATACATAGTTCTAGCAGGTGTAGAATTGGAATAGTGGCCTCAGAATGATCCACGTCTTCCCCTGTATCCTGAGCCTCTGGAACATCCTCTGATTACTACGTTTGATACAAATAATTCAGGTTCATCAAAATCGATACTCCAACCGGTGTATGGATCTGTTAATTGAATCATATTAACAGAACCGAAAATCAATTATCCATCCATTGAAGACTCTGCCAGACTATCCAATTTAGGTTGTGCCATTTGGTGGGAAGGTGCCCGTGGCTTCGAAGTAAATGGCATGAAATCTGCCAGAGTCAAAGACAACATAGTCTTTGAAACATACTCATCTTCTTATGAGTGTTCCTCTTTCTTGAAATTATGCCGCCCTACTGAGTATTTTCCCTCTGAAGAGGATTTTGTTGCGGCATTCATGGAAGAAGGCAGAATTGGTTTTCTCAATTATGTTCTCAAAATAGCATGAGTTTGGTTGATCGTCTTTCTGACCATCCAATCATCATATTTCTGTGCATTTTTTCTTTTGACTTCTTGCCACTCGCCTTAATCCTCTTGAACCGTAGCAGTAACACATGATACCTGAGCTGAAGAACCTTTTAGTTTGACTTGTCCCAAGTCTACCATCTTTCGCATGAGGTATTTGAATACAAAACACTCATCGATGGGATGCCCCAACATATGATGAAAGGAGCAATAATTGGGACGGTCTTCATTTCCATCCTTTTTTAGCCTCTTGGGCCTTGGAAATTGAACCAGATTATTTTCCAGAGCAGAAATGAAATAGCCAGTAACTTGTTCACTTCTAAAAGAGAAAACCTTTCTCTTCAACTCATCAAACTATTTCCGTCTTTGATCTCTCTGATTCTCATGATGAAACGACCTTTTCTGTTGGTGCTCAGAAGGTGGATCCCTTCGAGAAGATGAAGGATTTGATGTAGAAGCAGGTACAGGTGCTTGTTTAAGCATAACTGTAGCAGTCTCTACTTTACCCATTCTCGTTCCTGGAGCTAATGGAATTACACGAGATTTAGCCTTATTCTGTATAATAGAATCATCAATCTGTTGAGTGATTGAAGTAAGGTCTTGAAACCCTTCTGTGTATTTCACAGGGATCAGTGGTGTGCATAATTCGTCACGCATATTTTCAACACAGATTAGCAACAGTTCCTCTTGAGGGAGTGGTAAGCTCAAGGAATATGTTAATCTCTTCCAGCGAGCAATGAAATTTGAGACCCATTCATTCTCCCTTTTCTTACAGTTTTCAAGATTGAAAAATGTTGTCTTTGGAAAAGTTGAGCTGAATTTAAGAAGAAATCGTTGACGGAGATCTTCCCATCCGGGAATTGACCGGGATTGAAAGCTTGTGTACAAGAAAAAAAATGGTCCTTGCAAGGTTCGCACGGAGCATCTGAGTTTTACTGCTTCTTGCTACTCCAGATTTCCCATAATAGGATTGCAACAAGACACGTAATGCGTCAAATGCTATTCAGGATCACCTAATCCATTAAAAATAGGGAATACAAGGTTCCCAAAACATGATGGGGGAGAGACTAAATCTACCCATTCAGGGTACGCTCTCTTTTCTTGTTGAACCTGCACACGCTTCCCTTCCATAGTCTCTAACCGAGCTGTTAATGACTCAATGGTATTTATTAACTTTCGAGAAACATCTGTTTGAACTTGGACTTGTGCAGGTGCAATGACTAGAGTTTGAACAGGTATGGAAGCTGGTACTGCAACTAATGGCAGCACTGCCAACTGTTGTTGCACTTGACCCATATGATTAGACCTATGAGGGTGTACTGATATAGGAGGATATTCTTGATCCATCTCAGTAGCTGCATCAAATTCCCTTGGCTGACTAACTCCATCACGTTTAGGAAGAAGAATTCCCTGAAGTAGTTCTGCATTCACCCTCCTCAATTATTTAATTTCTTCCTCTTGTTGCACAAATCTTTTCTTTTGTTAGAGGAATTGGCCTTCTCCATAGGAAGTAAATGCAACTGGATTCTTTCCCTTCCCCTTGTTTGATCCCTTTCGGAGAGGGGGAAATGGGTTACTTGAAGGATTACCTAAGTTCTGAGTAATCCTTTGATTTCGTGTATGCACACCTTTTTCATTTGTATCTGTATGTACATCTTCTTGAGCAGGAACCTCTTCATCTGAATCCCTTGAGTGAACCTCATCTGGTGGATCAGCAAAAATGAAATTAATGACATTGATTGATGCATAACGCATCACATCCCTTCTATCAGCATTTCTGTGATATTGTCTTCTTCTATGTCTTTGATGAGACATTGACTTTTGTTGATTTGATCCCCCATGAAATTCTTCATGAACCGTAATTTGGAGAGAATCTTCTGATAATTTTTCTCTTCGTTCCTCTTTTGTATTCTTCCTCAATCGAGAGAAGACCGACTTTCTCTGAGGAGGGGGTTGATGATTTGAAAAAGTCCCCAGTCTAGTGGACTGGGGCTGTTCCTGCTACCTTTTCTCAACTCCTCGAATCCTATTTGTTGATTCCGAGGGTTGGTTTAAAAGAGTCCCCAGTCTAGCGAGCTGGGGTTTCTCTTGAAATGCTATGTCTGAGACTTTATTAAAATCTCTCCTGATCTTGAGGACCTTAGTCTGGAAATTAGCTGGATGCAACAATCGACATTCACTTTTATCACATGGCTCAAAAGACTGTTGGATGATTTTTGACACTTTTGTAACTTGATGATGTTCTTGATCCATACGAGAGGCATGTTCAATATTCTCGTTTGCTTGATGTAGGAGTAATTCAACAACCTGTTCTCTGTATTCTTGATTTTGAGAGGAACTAGTTGAACCCTGTTCTTGGGAAAACTTTTGATTACAAACAAAGCTAGGTATTTGTGGCCGGCCATGGGCAATGACATTGCATGAGACCATTTTCGGCAAGCTTTGCTGACTGGAGAGCACAGTGAAATGGAGTGCTCCATTAACACCACATCCTCTGACATGAATATCAGATGGGGAATTGGAAATTAACTGGAGCAATCTTCTTAGTGCACCAAGGTATGAACGCTGAAGGGCTCTCTGATACTTTTCAGCCTTCAAATATCGAGAGACTGATAGAGATTCCAAGTCAATTTGACATTGTAACCCTTATATTATCTTGAGATGATATTCATATTCATCATAATATAATACTTTAGTTTTCAACTAACAAAGAGTTTTCCATATGTTGAGACGAATATCATGAATTCCAACTTCCATCAACATCATTGAAATGTCATAATAAGAGTCAGCCAGAGGCCAAAACATGACTGGCACTTCACCTTTCGCCAATTTTTTTCTCATGTTCAGAATTTACTCTTTATCATTCAATGAAGACTCTTCTACCTGATTTGACCAGAGCTGGTGCTTCCTTGTTGCTTCATCAGATTCAACAAGATTGGTAGATAAATCACTGATCAAGCTAGAAGATGCATGACTTAGGGGTGGTTTGGAGAATGACCTACACCTTGGGCTATCTTCCGATTGAGAAAGTATTTCACCTACTAGCGATGAAGTATCAGACATGACTGGTTTCACATTTTCAAGTGCCTCAAGATAAGAGGGATTTCTCGGCATTACATTGTCCACTAGAGCATTTTACGGGAAATGTGCATCACTACTGCAGAGAGGACTTTTTCAGAGAAATACATCATCATGGGGAGGACCACCATGGTGTGTTACATAAAAAGATGATATCTCTTGCTCCTTTGTCTTCTGACCAAACAGATGGTTCCTGAGGCTCTCATCTGAAGATGAAACTTCAAGATTGACCAAATTTTCATGAAGCAATCCTTCTTGAGAAAGTGTATATTGAATACCATTGGAATTAATGTTCCCACTATTAGGAAATGAGGGAGTAGAATCTTGAATTCCAACAGATAACTGTCTAAGGGCATCAGGAACTCCAGCATCGATCAAGGCCTTGTTACTGATAGGCTCTTGATCTCTTAACTGTGTTGGGCGGGTCTTCATCTTAGACGCCTCCTTAATTGCCTTAAAAACCACTTGTTGACGAAAGTGGATGCTCTGAGCAGGTGTATATGCCTCATTAGGAGTGATGGCCAGGTTAGGCTGAAGATCTCTACTCAAATCAGGTGTATGTGCCTGACTTGGTTGTCCGTATGATATTTGGGAGTATGCCCCACAACCCTCTTGGACTATAATAGATGTGTGTATCTACTCCGGAATGAACTGTAGATGTGTCACTCCACTGCTAGGGAAAGATCTATGTGTTTTCCCTGAGATGTTGATGAACCTGTTATAATATCCTGGAAAGCATCCAGAATATGAGCAGGGATTTTCTTCTGCTCTTTCACCATTGATAGAATATGATTGGTGACTTCAGCTGCCGGAATGGGGATATATGTACATTCCGTGCTTGGAATAGATGTATGTTCCTACTCTTATCCTCCTTTTCCTGTCAATGAATCCTGACAGTACAAAAGTGTAAGGGCAGAGAGTTTAGTCTGCCTCTTGATTGTCGCTGGAGCTTTCGGACTGACTTCTCCGAATGCTACCAAGCAAGACTGTTGGTGGGATTGATCAGGTCTAGCAGGGTTATGTTCTTGCTGATTTCACTTCGCTGAACATGGTTGACGAGATCCATCATATGTAGTAAGACGATCCTGCTGACTAGACGATGATGTATAAACAGGTGTATGTTCCTGCCTATAGTACTCTGTCGGAATTTCCTAGCGGGGTTGGCGTGATGCTGCCAGACGAGTCTATTGGACAGCGGAATTAAAACGGACAGGTGTGTGTTCCCGCTCATTTCATTCCATCAAGTAGGTTGGTGGACTTCTCCGGAGATGGAAGAGATGAGAACCTACTCACTGTTAAATGGTTGTTGCCTCTGGTGATTCTTCTTGACTTCTCGGGTTCGAGGAACCTGATCCGAATGCCTGGAGTCGGTACCCTCATCATGTTCAGGGCGCACTGCCGCACGAGTCTGGTGGCGATTGTTGGTGGGATCCCCCGGGAAGGACTCATGTCTCCTTGAATTAAGGCCCTGAGGGGCCGGCTCATTCACCTCCTCAGAATATGGGAGTGAATATTGATTGCGTTCCAGGGATAATGACCCGAAACAGTTGGAGACGGTGGTTACCACCGTCTGTTTCTTGATCACTGGTCATCATTGTCCGGATGACCGGTGTGAGTTGTTCACTTGGAGGGCGTGTCGTGCAGCCTCCAGATTTGGAATGGTACCGTCTTGATGGTACTCCTTAACCAGTGCATTTGATACCCAGTGTTGAAGACGCTAAGTAGGTGATATCATCCTCAGAGCGGACGATGATCCAGCAGGAGTAGCAGCTGTTGCATTTGCTGCAAAATTTTTCATAGCGGATGTATTCATGGATGTGAACATAAGAGAAGCCATTTTGGAAATGCAGAAGATCTTGGAAAAGAGTGCACGTTTGATATAACAGACATAATCATGATAAATCCAGCCACTAAATCATTTGGATGAGCACATATGTCAATGATTTTTTTTGATGGCCCTGTCATTGAGTTTTAAATAGGGGCCTAACAAATAAGCAAAACATCATTTTAACATGGTTAAGGATCCACGTCGGGTTCACCATTTTTTGTTTCCCTCTGGAATTGGGGATGACCTCATCGGTTTATGGTTCAAACATTCCAAGTGGTTTCTAACAGGTTTTTTCATAGAACCGAAAACATCAAATGATTCCATATCCATTTGAACCTACTTTCCAAAGGTAGGCACTCATTAGTTATGGACTGATGAGGCTTAGGAATTTCCATCGGTCGAGAGGATGGGAGGTCAGACTCATCACACCTTTTTGAGGGAAATTATTGTCTACTTCAGGACTCTCTATATATTTAGGTTATGTTCATGAATCCTTATTACATTACCAAGTATAAAAGGGGGGTTTTCCTTTAGATCTGGAAATCAATGATTGATATGTAGGAAATTTAGAGAATCTTTTATATGTATTTTAGATTCTTCATCGATAGAGAATCATCTGTATTTGTTAGAGATTCTTAGTCAATGGTATCCTTTGATACATAAAAGTCTCTTGGTCATTATGATGACCATACTGGTTTTAAAGCCACTCAGTGGGGCACTTGAAGTTTATTGTCATTCATAAGGACATGGATTATTTCAAAGTTGGGATCATACCCATATATGGGCTACCTATGTATCCATTTTTTGGAAAAGGAATCAGAACCCATGTAGTTCGAGTAAGAGGGTAAGATGTTAATGTATGATTGATGGCTCAAAGAAAGATTTCATGAATACTTTTACAATCTATGATCACGTGAGTCATTCTCGGTATAAGAAATAAGAGGTATTGGTGAATCCAGACAATTGTGCCACGAAAGATGCAATCATAAGAAATGATGTTGGGATTATGTATGTTTTACTTCTTAAATAGATGAAGATTAGGATTTACTTCAGGGAAGAAATCCAGGAACAAGGTCCATAAAGGTATATATACTTTATGGAGATTTTGATACTCTAATATGGGGCTTACTTATGAAAAGGAGGCCCGAATTAGGAGGGGAATTATGATTGGGTTTTACTCCTGAGAAGGATTCCCAAATCAAAAAGTAAATTAGGACTGGTTAAGAGAAATTAAGACTGGGGCTTACTCCTGAGAAGGAGGCCCAGGTTATGGGATTTTGAGAATTGAAGGGACATGGGGATTATTCCTAAGGAGGATTCACATATTTGAGACTGGGGCATAATCCTGAAAAGGAAGCCTAGGTTAAGAGAAATATGATTGGGGCTTACTCCTAAAAAGGAGGCCCATATTTGGGAATTTTATGATTGGGGCTTACTCCTGAAAATAATGCCCATATTTGAGACTGGGGCTTACTACTAAGGAGGATGCCCACAATTAATGGGAATTATGATTGGGACATACTCTTGAAAAGGAAGCCCAGGTTAAAGAGGACTTGGGGATTACTCCTAAGAAGGATGCCCAGACTTGAGAATTATGACTAGGGCTTATTCTTGAAAACGAGGCCTAGGTTAATGTGGACTTGGGGCTTACACCTATAGAGGATACCCAGATTTGAGAATTATGACTGGGGATTATTCTTGAAAAGGAGGCCCAGGTGAAGGGATTATCTCATCTTAAAGGATGAGGTTGAATGAATGAAATCTAAATCTTTAGGGACATAAAGATGTGTAAATCACTAGGTTTTGAGAAATGATCCACATAGTTCTTTTCAGATAAGGAAGTAAAATCAAGAAATCATGCCATAAATGGCTTTGAAGAGTGTCTTGAAGACAGAATCTTGAATATGAGATGTGTAATGGTATAAGAGGGGTTAAATGGGAAAGAAAGGCACCCAAAAAGGCAGGGTCGCGCATGTCCTGGCAGGCACACAGGTACTGCGTGGGCGCTCTAGTCCTGGTCGCGCAGGTATACCTGCACCACACATGGGTACTTGCGCGATTGTTAACCAATAGGGTAACACTTGGGCTATCCATGACCCAAGCCTTTAGAATAATCCTGAGGTACTTCCAAAAGAGAAGCGCGCAAGATTTGGTGAGGAAGTAGGGAGGCATACAAGTATGTTCATTTCCTTTAAGGGTAAAACACCTTAGGGGCGCAAGTGTTAGTGAATTCTAACACTTAGACCATAATCCTCTTTTTTATAACTTCCATTCTGGGTAAATAATTACCTTATAAGTGTTCGGAAGACCTGATGAAGAGACTTGGGCGTTTAAAGCTCTATATTTGAATTCTGGTAAAATTACTCTTTTAAATGGGGGGCCCACAGGGTCTATTTATAGGCTGGAAAAGACCCTGGGTGGTTATCATTTAGATCGCACAAGTCACTTGTGTGACCATTAGGCGGCGCACAAGTATACTTGCGCGATAGTGAGGGAACTTGCGCGACCCTTGTGCATTTGAAGCCTTGTTCATGCCTTTGTCGATTTTTGTGGTTTTCTTCAAAGGATGAATCAATTTGTGCTATATCATTTTCCTTTCCATTCCTTTAGAAAATGTGACAAAAAGGAGCGTCAACAGTATTACTCAGTCGATAATAATTTCTTATTAAAATCACTTTCTGGGTAATAACTTCTTCGTTTTTCCTATATTTATTGATTTGTTATTTTTCATCTTAATTTAAAAATACTTCCATAATATCCATATTTTTAACCATTGTATAATTATAATATATATTTTTAACATATTTATTTATATTATTCTATAAATGGTATAGATAGAAAATAAAATAAACTATTCATGGGGACTGTACGCCATATGTACGCATGAACATTGTTTACATTTTCATAAAGAATTGATAGAATGATTGTTAAGTTAAATATTACCATTACATAATAATTTTTTCTTCCACATAAATAAAATAATTTTATTAATCTAATTTTTATTACTATATATCAAAATCGTGAATGAATCACATCGCTTTGTGAGGTAGTAGTTCGCCCATACACACAGGTGATGCTATCGTATTCCAACAAAATTCTATCTAAGAATGTATCAGTTGTATAAAAATTCTATATTTATAATAATATAATAAATATCATATATAAAAATTTCATACTTAGTTATATCAATCGTTGATATGTGGTAATTGGAAAAATGAATAACATCGGTTTACAAAGTAGTAGTCAACTGTACACATTAATAATGATTTTGCAACCCATTTGATATAAGAAGGAAATTATTCAGGTTATTAAATTTATGTAATGAAATTATTTTATATATAATATACTTATTTTATTTTATAATCATGGTTTTATAATAATTTATATAATCGGCGGAATAAACATAATAAAATGCTTGGTTTGGGACGTTACATCATTTTCGGAAAAATACTTGTGATTTTCACCAAAGGGATTCGTTAGATGGATTTACGAACAAAATAGTGATTCTAAAATGTTAGGAGGGAATTAATGAAGTTATTTTGTTATTTATTTGAGATATAGATGATATTATGAATGTGTTAAGGTGAAAGGATAGGGGTGGTCTTTTATAAATGTGGTGACTGACACCCTTGTAATTTTTGAAAAGAAAAGGGTATAACCACGTTTTAAAAATTATAAAATTGATAAAAAGATCAAATTCTAGATTATAAAAGACATATGGTCGATACATGGCTATAAAATTAGTGTTATACAAGTAATGGTTCATTTTTAACCCTTATCCATTTAATTAACCCCCGTTAAACCAATTTTTATCTTAACTGTGATAAATAAGTTTTACTATTTTTACTACTCATTTGGTCAAAAATTAAGTTGAAAATATTAGAAAATTTAATTTATTATGATTAAAATACGAAATAAATTTTTAAAAATTCCATTCACATTGGTTGGAAATTTAAATTTAAAACTAATCACATAGTCACATTGATAAAGTAGATTTCCAAAAGGAAAATGTTCAGAAGATTAAAAAAAATTATATAAAAATTCAAAAAGAAATGAAATCCAATGAAATAAACTAGATTAGTTGTTCTATAATTTAACAAAATTTAATTTTTAAACCTTTTTAAAAAAATTAATAATTATTAAAATCATATAAAATAAATGCTAATTCTTATTAAAATATGTATTTTCACTATTAATCAAAAAAATAATGTCTTCTAAAGATTCTCAAAACATCACTGTAAGAAAAATTGGACATTATGATTTCAAATATTATTATTTTTTCAAATATAATTTCCAAAATTTACAAAAAAAATTAAAATAAGTTCCAAATTTTTATAAAAATATGGTTTTTAAGTATAAGATTGGTTTTATTCTTATCTCATATTTATAAAACCCATATGATTAATTTTAAAAGTGGATTGAATATATAATAAACAAATTTTATTAAAACAATTCTACAAAAGTGATCATTATAATAGACTAGGTTAAATCTTTTTTGGGAACATAAAAATCATTTTTCAAAAAAAAAAATTCCTTTATTTTCAAAGGGATGTTATTTTGATATCAAATTAATTAGTTACAAAATAGTCAATTATATAAAAATGAGTAAAAAATTTGTTTTCAAAATTTATTTAATCAAATTCATACCCACTATTCTAATCGCTATGTGATATTTATCATATTAAATAATAACAATTTAATAGTATGTCATGTTTTGTTAAAAATCAGTGTTGCATGTAATGAAATCTACACGCAGTGTTTCATGTAATTATAGAGAAAACTAGTTATTAATGTAATGAAAAATAACAAAAATAATAAATTTATTTAGAAAAAAATATTTTATAAAATTTTGGGGTTTTATATTCTGTCCACCTTAAATAGATCGCGTCATCAAAATTTGAAATTGTTCTTGATAAAAAAGGATTTACCATTAAAAAATAAATTTTTGGGTAACCGGCGTCATAGAAAGGGTTAAAAAAACATTCCCTTTAATATTTTTAAATAGGTTTTCCAATATAATTAGGAATAATATAAAATTTATTTCCAAATAGGAAAAAATAGATGGGAAGAAAAAACATGAACATAATAGGTAACTAACACCCAAATACTGATAGAGAGTGATAATGAACATTTTCAGTAGAATGTTAACGACCATAAATCCATAAATCCATGATGTGTGAAAGTAATATTCATTCATCAAAAATGAGGTTAAATGTAAAATAATTTTTTCCAAGATCAATTTCCTAATGTTGAGGATTTTTTATGACAATATTTACTTACTAGATTTCATTCCATTTTGTAAGAACGATCTCATCCTTTGGTTGTCCCTAAACCAATTTCCACTTCGTCTCTTACTCCTAAAAGTTAAATTATTTTATTCTTGAAGTACTATTGGATGATAATATCCATAAAATAATGATAATTAATTCATTATTTTTATTTTTATCATCATAACAAAATGGTTAGAATTGGTTATCCAATATGAATAAATATTTCGATATAAAATTAAAAAATTAATTTATTAAAACTCCACCAAATTTCAACGTAATTCATTCCCAAAATATTTAACCATTCAACCCTTAATAAATCAAAATTTTATAACAATGGACACTAAATATCCAAAAAATATCTTTACGTTAAACCCCAAAATATCATTATATAACTCTTAATAGACACATACCATATATGTAAAAACAATGGTCATATATTCTCTTAAAGCATCCTAATCACTATAATTACTATAAATATGCAATAAAAAACATTAATTAATCCTCATTAAATAAATAAAATCACATATTATTTATTATATTCCATAAATCCAAAAAAAAATAAACTTAATCAATGATAACATAAAAACTATTTCATCAAATCAGTAACTAGTTTAGAGGTAATCAATAATATCCAATTTATTTTATCAATTTCAATAATCTCTTCAACTAAACTAAACAGCATTTCATAAAAATCAAGAACTAATTAAGTGTTTTCTTCCCTTAATAAAAGTATCCAAATTAAATTAAATCATTTATCTAGGTCATTAGTACTATTTAACTTATTCTTATGACCCCTTAATTCAAAACTACTATGGAACAAGCCATATATTTTTTGGGTTTAAAAAAAATTTACCGCTAATCAAATATATAATTACTTGAATCCCAATACATAGATAAATCAATAATTACACTTCCTTTAGACACCATTTACTAGGATTTTTCATCTTATTCATTAACACTTCTTTAATTTCAAATGAAATTTTTAGTCTCTTTATCCTAACTAATACAACCATTACATGTAAAACCATGTTGAATTTCTTCATGATCATTCATTTAAATACATCAATTGGAATAATTCTCATACATTCCACATTTTAATCATTCACTCGTAGATTATATATTAAGGATAGAATTATTCATATCCATTATTTTACCTGATCATTTCATTTTTACTCTATAATCACTTTCATAAAGTATTTTTTTACCACACTCAAAAAATCATCTCATTCCCTTGAGATATTCGCTGGAGGGATTCATACAAAAAAAAATTTATATAGGAAATAAAATCCTCTTACATCCATGGTCTCCACCACCCAATCTATCAAATAAATATATCATTTTACTTTTTTGAGTACAATAGTTGGTTAAGGTTAATGTTTTTGATCATATAAAGTGATAAAAGATTAGGCATAATCATAATATCCTTAACTTCAGTTATCAACCCACTTGGTATCTCATCAAAACATTTTCTATCACATTAATCATTTACTGGGGTGAATGGATTGGCCACATTGGTTTTCAAACCATGTTACAAGAATATGAGTCCCACAATCCTTGGAAAACATCCCTCCTTTTCTCTCAAAGGCCACCCATACAGTTTGGTAATTCATGTAGAAGTAATGTGAATTGATTTGGAATTCATGATCCAAAAAAAGAATAGTTACAAGGGTCTTATTGAATTATATGAAAATCTATGATTTCCCCCTAAACCAAGCCACTCTTTCACAGTTCATGGTTTCTAAAATTGTGCACCATCTTCTATAAGTCCCATTTTACAAATTTTCATGTCCTTAACCCTAAAAGTGATCAAGAGGTATTCTCTAATCCTAGTAAATAATTCCATAAGATAATTAAAATAGTTTTTAACCAAAAATTAAATAAAAAATAATCCAACAATGGATAGGAAAATACATCCTCCCCACAACAAAACCTATCATCCTTGAAATGTAATCCTTGACATTAATAGGCCTCCAATGTTAAAAGTTCTAAACAATATGTCTATATATTAGCTTCCTTCTCCAAACATTTCTACTGAAAATGTCCATGATTCAATAGAACTAAAAATAATGGAATGGTCTTACTGTAGAGATCTATATCAAAATGATTCATAATATCAATTGAAGGCTCTTCAAAGGATACATTAGAACTAAGATAAACACCATCAATATCAATCAGATGTGATGTTTTGGGGTGAAATTGTTGAATATGTGACACATGAAATGCATAGTTCATAGTAATATACTTTTGTGGATGATCTAAAAATCATGCTACAAGGTAGATCTTCACAATAATCTCAAACTACCCAACATACCTGGGTTCCATATTTCCCTATATATGAATCCAAAAGTGACCCAATCTCAGTGATACATTAATAAATACAATGAATCATAATGAAAAATAGAGTTTTCTATAGGGATTATTATCATAGTATTTCTATATAGTATATTATATAGCCATTCATATTTGGATAGAATAGACAAGCTCTAAAATTTACAAATGAATACTCATCCCTAACATCTTTGATTATTCCAATTCCATCTAGTAAAATAGTGATCTTCTGAACCTACTAGACAATTCATCAAAGGGTACCATCTGAAAATTCTCCTTATAGATATTGTTATAGGTTTAAAAAAGAGTAGTATGAGTTTCTCCTAGTATCATACCAAATATTTGACAATTTATCTCAGTATTTCCTTTAACATATAGATAGTCTTCATATATTTCCCATACATCTATAGATGTTATGATGTTCTCAAGAACACATGTGCACCGAACACCTTCTACAATACTTTTTAGATTAGTGATGTACAATGGGGATCACAATCTGAAAAAAATACGCGGAGGCACCCCATGAAAACATAATATCTCTAAAATGTATAGTTTACCTAGTTAATCAATTTAAAAAAAAACTAATTAATTTGTAAGAAATGCATTAACATTTCAACGCATCCAAAATAGATCATATTGCATCCATATTTTTAGGAATCCTGGGTAAACCCACAAGGAAATCGCTAGTAACATCATCCCTCTTTAATTTAAAAATGAAAAGGGGAAATAATAGTCCAAAAGGACAGTAATAAATATCCTTCTCCTTCTAATAGGTGTAATATAGAATTTAAAAACATTCAATTTCTTTCATCATTCCAAACTACGAATATTGCATATGAAGAAAAAAATACATTTTATTCAAACCAGAGTGAACCTCCCATTCTAAATAATGAAACAATCACATTTTCTCTTATCGTATACCCATAGTCATGTAAATACACCCATGAATGTGGCTAATCTCATCACCAAAAATTTTTCAGTTAGGATCTAAATCCCCACCATCATATATTTCACTCATAATCACACACTCTAGATTCTTATATTGCCTTATCCAAATCTAATTCATAATAAAGTGTACCAAATATATAGATGTGTGTGTCATCAGTTACTACTCCTCCTCAACACCTATATGCATCATAGTAAATAATTACATCATCATAAAATTATAACTATATTCATAGAAAACCTTGGTATGTGTCATCCAACTAAGATCAGTAGTAAATATATTTCATTTCCCTTGTTGGACCCCTCATGCATTAATCATGTTTTAATGATCACAAATCTTATTCAACCTAGTTAACTCCTAAAATATATCCAATCAGGTGTATTTATGTTTCATGTTCTCTCATGCTTTATATTGGATAAGCTCAATCCATTTCATGCATATCACTGCTTAAGTATGAATACAATTATTTTCCTAAGTACAAACACCGTGAAGCCAGACACCATGATACCAGACACCGTGAAGCCAGACACCGTCAGCCAGAAACTGTGAATCTAGACATCATAAAACAGACACCGTGAACAAGATACAATGAATAAGGCACCGTGAACAAGACACCATGAATAAGTCACCGTGAAGCAAGACACCGTGAAGCAAGACACCGTGAAGCAAGGCACCATAAACCAGACACCGTGAACAAGACACCGTGAAACAAGGCACCCTGAACAAGACATTGTATATGAGACACCATGACACTTAGAAACCGTGATGTTTAGACACCATGTGAAAGAGACACTGTTTTCATAACTTACTATGACACCATTTCTTAAACTATTTTTTCATCGTTAAATTTAATTTATAATGGTAGTATTTGATGCCTTTAATGCACTGACATTATGAATGTTTATTTTTAGACATATTACAAGGTATGAGGTGTAGAACACATGGAACCTATTTGCTAAAACTCATGCATTTGATGATAAAGAGAAAAGTATGACCAACAACAAAATAGAGCGATATTGAATGAAAAATAGATCCGTGAGCATGACTACGAAGAACATATTGCAAGATTTTAAATAGGAATCATTGTTACATGCATGGAATCCAACTCTGCTGAAGAACATACGAAGCCAAATGAAATCCAGAGAACGTCTCCACATTATAAAAACTCTTGAATAACACAATCTGAATCACAACACTATTTTTTCACACAACATCCAAAGAAGGAATCAAAGCATCAACTGCTTCAATCCAAAGAAGGCTAGAGATACATTGACATCACACAGATCATTATAAACTTATTTTTATATTCCTTATCTACTGTGATCATCTTTTTTTTACTTTTTTAGCAGTGTGTGCCCCTGTCTGTTTTGACACAAACTGACTCTGGAGCTGAATTGGAGGTTACTGAAATCCATACACAAATATCTTTATACTTTTTTACCCATGAAAACTTTGGAAGCGGTCCTTGTGTGGCCTGGTTATTTTTTTTCCCACGAAAACTGTGGAAGAGGTCTCTGTGTGACATGGACAGTCTGTGTACTGTTGTTAACCCTGATCTAGGGTGTGGATCAATGTTTATTTATATAAACTTCTTTGTGGAAGTTGATCACCAAGTGGAGTGGATTAGTTCTCGTCTTGAGACTGAACCACTTGTTTCATATCCACTGTGTTATTCAAATTTATTCCTCTATGTTTTACTGCTCTAGTGCATAATCTGGAAATCACTAATTCCACTTTGAAAGTTAGTCTTGGAAAGAAGTTATTACTGGTTTGACTTAGTAGGATAACCTCAAAAGTAATATTAAAAATAAAAATTAAGATTACTTAAAATTAATCAATCTTCCAAGAAGCTGTTTAAAAATTCAAGCTCTTATAATAGTATAACCTTGATTAACTGGGATGTATCTATTTTTGGGGACACCATTTATTTTAAAAATCATATTCTTATAATAGAAATTTTTATAGTTACTCAATTCAACCCTCCCCTCTTGAGTAAACTACTCCGACCAAAATTTGGTATGACAGGTTCCTTTACTAGGACTCTGCGTAATCTTACTCAACTGTGATTATTGTTGTACTTTAAAGATCTGTTAATTTCTGTTAATTATAAATTTCTAGCTCTTTTAAAGTAATAAATTAGTATGAAAAATATATTGGAAGGTGATGCAACCAACATACCACCATAATTTAATAAAACCAACTACGATCAATTGAAAATTAAAATGAAAATGCATCTAAAGTTTATGAGTTTTGAAATTTGGTCATCCATTATAGATGAATACAATCTTCCTATGACTGATAGAATTACATGGGATGAACCTACCAAACTGGCTTACAATAACAATATAAAATCCATGAATGCTTTTTTTCTTTAGGTGATGATGAATTTAATAGGATTTCTGCTTGTAAACAGCCCATGAAATTTGGGATACCTTTTCTATCTCACATGAAGGCACATCTAGTGTAAAATAAAATGAGACATAATACTTATACTAAAAAATATGATAATTTTAAAATGAAACCTGATGATCCTATTTCAAATATGTATCTCAGGTTCATTGATATTTTCAACACAATGATTTCTCTTGTAATGGAATTCACTACCAAAGAACAGATCATGAGAATCCTAAGATGTCTACCTGACAGATGGAGGTGACCCTCTGTCTCTATTAGAGAATCATGCGACATCATCAATTTACCTATAAAATAACTCATTGGGAAACTGATGATGTATGAGGAAGAGATGAAAGTCAACAAAGAAGAGGATGATGAATCAAAGAGGAAATATGTAGCATTCAAGACCACATTCTCGAATAACAACGACAAAGGGAAACAGGAAGCTTCTGTAGAATGTTCCACCACTGAACAATCATCACCTGACAGTGATGAAGAGATGTCTCAACTGGCCAGAAGAGTAAAACAATTTTACAAAAAGAAGAACTTTTTTAAAAATCCCAACTTCAAGGGAAAGTTTGATCTAAAAGGAAACTGGAAAAAGTACTAGAAATGAAGTGACAGAACTGATGAGATTGTATGTTATGAATGTAAGCACAAAGGACATATAAAGGATGATTGTCCAAATTTGAAGTATAAGAAGAAATATGAGGACAAGGACTAGAAGTACAAAAATGAAATGAAAGCTAATTGGAGTGCCTCTTATGATAGTTCAATCAACTCAGAGACATCACATGATGAACATGCTAACAAATCCAATATGTGTTTTATGACAAACACATCTGAGGTAAATCTGAACTCTTTTGTACATAATTCATACTATTATGAAGAGGAACGTGACTCTGAAAATATGACTAATGAAGAACTTTTTGAATACTGTAACATTCTTGTTGAGACATGTAATTAATTAAAAGATAAATATAAATCCTTGAAGAAATAGTATGTTGTCACTGTAAATGTTAAATACGAACTTACTACTGAAAAGGAGAAAAAATATCAACTACTTAAAGAAAACAATGAATTAAAACTTTCTAATGAGCAATTCATATGTGACTTAGAAAAGATTACTAATGGTAAAAATACCTTTACCCAAAAGCTAGGAAAACAAATTTACCTTAAATATAATAATTTCATTGGTTATCAACCTATTAAAAGAAACCTTGGTAGAACAAATTTTGTTTCAAAATCTAGGACATATCGTTTTGTTCCCAGTTCTTGACACAACTCAACTAGCTCAAGTCAAGATACATATTCTACTATCTCAAATTTTTGTTATCCATATACATTTTATTTTTCAAATAATTTACATAATGCTTATAGGAAACCTTTGAGACAAATATGGGTTCCTAAATAACTTATTAATAATGTTACTGGACCCAAAAGAGTATGGGTACCAAAATCTGTCTTTGCTTGATCATGTTATAAGAATGCTTCATAAATAGCTTCAGCAAAAATATATGGTACATAGACAGTGAATGTTCAAGTCACATGACATTAGACTACTCGTGCTTCAAGAATCTGATAAATGTAGACAGAGGACATGTCACATTTAGTGACAACGCCAAAGGAAAAATCATTATCTTTGGCCGAATTGGTAACACTGATTCGATATGAATTTATAAAGTATTATTATTTAACGGCTTAAAATATAATTTTCATAGTATCTCACAATTATGCGATGATGGATATCATGTTAAATTTGAAAATGATGCATGTAATGACTTTAATTATAATGATGAATTGGTATTTTCTACATCAAAGAATGAAAACATTTATTCTGTTAATTTAGATTCCTTAGATTCTCAAAATGCTTCATGATTAAGTGTATTTCATCAATAATCTTGGCTATGGCATAAGAGGCTAGGACACTATAATGGTCCCTTCCTTAGAAAGCAAACTAGAAATGGCATAGTTAAAAACTTACCCAAACTTGAATTTCCACATGACAATGTTTGTAACCCTTGTAAAAAGGGAAAACAACACAAAATCTCTTTCAAAAAATTTGAGATGTTAATACTTCTCAACCTCTCAAATTGGTTCACATGGATTTGTTTGGACCATCAAGATTTTCTAGTTTAAATGGGAACCACTATGTTTATGTCCTGGTAGATGATTTTTCTAGATATACCTAGAGATTCTTTATGGTACACAGAAGTGAAGCATGAACTTTGTTTTAGTATGTATTCCAAGACTGTAGAAAATATTAGTGGCCTTAAAATTAAATCTTTAAGAAGTGATCATGTCCTTGAGTTTAAAAAACAGTAGTTTGAATCCTTTTTCTCACAAAATGGTTATAGTCACAATTTCTCTTCCCCTAGAACACCTCAGTAGAATGGTGTTGTAGAAAGAGGAAATAGAACCCTATAAGAAATTTCTAGAACAATGCTTAGTGAGTATGACTTACCTATCAAATTTTGGGCTGAAGCTGTTAATACAACATGCTACATAATCAATAGAGTCTTGATTAGACCAATTCTCAAAAAGACCCCGTATGAACTCTGTGACAATATAAATCCTAACGTTAATTACTTTATAGTGTTTGGGTGCAATGTCTTTATTCTCAACGCTAAGGATAATATTGAAAAAATTTCATCCAAAAGTGATGAAGGAATTTTCCAAGGTTATTCAATTTTAAGTAAATCATATAGAGTATTCAATAAGAGAACTAAATGTGTGGAAGAATCTGTTCATATCAAGTTTGATGAAATAGATCCACATGAGCCTAGAACCATCCTAGAAAATCTGGAGGTTGATTTATCAAATCTGAACATCAACACAAAATCCTCAAATTCCTCTGTGAAAGAATCTCTGAAAACTTGAAATTCTGTAAATTCTGTATAATCGAGTCATAATGAACCTGAATCTATGGATGAACCTGAAATCACTATTTCCTCTTTTTCTGGAAAGGTTAGAACCCTTAAAAACCATCCCATAGATGCTGCTATAGGAGACATAGAAAAAGGAACACAAACTAGATATTCTATTAGAAATTAGGTTGAACATCAAGCTTTCTTGTCACAAATTGAACCAAAAAACATTGATGATGCCATCAATGATGAATTTTCGGTAATGGATATTCAAGAAGAACTTAATCAGTTTGAAAGAAACAAATTTTGGAAACTTGTTGAAATACCTAAGGACATGTTCCTTATAGGAACTAAATGGGTGTTTATAAAAAAGGTATATGAAGCTGGAAATATAGTTAGGAACAAGGCTAGATTAGTTGCACAAGTCTATAGTCCAGAATAAGTAATTGACTATGATGATACCATTTATCCAGTAGCCAAACTTGAATCCTTTAGAATCCTACTTGAATATGCGGCACATCTGATTTTCAAACTATATCAAATGAGTGTTAATAGTGCATTCTTAAATGGGTATATAGATGAGGATGTCTTTGTTGACCAAACCCCTAGATTTATAAGTCCTCATTTACCCAATCATATTTTCA
Source organism: Viscum album (assembly GCA_963277665.1). Taxonomy (NCBI): domain Eukaryota; kingdom Viridiplantae; phylum Streptophyta; class Magnoliopsida; order Santalales; family Viscaceae; genus Viscum; species Viscum album. Next base: position 41,439 of record CAUJRU010002408.1, on the reverse strand, counting down.
AACTATAAAACGTGTTATATGGTTTAAAGCAAGCTCCAGGAGCTTGGTATGATAGATTGAGTACTTTTATCATTTCAAAAGGTTTTACAAAAGGAATGGATGATCCTACCCTATTTATAAAACGAATTTCTAATGTTGTTTTATTTGTTCAAATCTACGTAGATGATATTATTTTTGGATATTCAAAAAATTCATTATGTGTTGATTTCTCTAAAATGATGCAAAATGAATTTGAAACGATTTTAATGTGTGAACTAAAATTCTTTCTTGGATTTCAAATCTCTCAAAATATTGATGGAATTGTTTTATCTCAAAATATATACACAAGAGATATTCTAAAACGTTTTGGATTGGATAGTAATAAAAGTAGGGACACTCCCATGAGTACCACCTATAAGTTGGATCTTGATGAAGATTGAAAATCTATTGATCAAACCACTTATATAAGAATGGTTAGGAGTTTACTCCACTTAACTTCTAGCCATCGTGACATTATGTTCAGTGTGTGTATGTGTGCTCGTTTTCAAGAAAATCCTAAAGAATCTCATTTAAATGTTGTAAAGATAATTTTCAAATACCTCAAGCATACACCCAATCTAAGACTATTCTATCCTAAAGGACAATCATTTGAACTAGTTAGTTATTCTGATGTTGACCTAGGTGGTTGTAAGTTAGATAGAAAGAGAACCTCTGAAACATGTCACCTTTTAGGCAAGTCACTAGTATCATGGTGTTGGAAGAAAAAAATCCGGTTGCATTATCTACTACAGAAGCTGAATACATAGCTTCTGGTAGTTGTTTTGCACGAATTGTGTGGATGAAACACACATTACTAGATTATAGAAATCAATTTAGAAATGTACCAATAAATTGTGACAACACAAGTGTTATTAACATCTCAAAAAATATTGTTTCACATTCTAGGACAAAAAATATTAATGTAAGACATCACTTTTTGAGAGACCATTATCAGAAAGGTTATATCACCTTGGAATGCATTGGTATTGAATATCAACTTACTTATATATTCACTAAAACATTAAATTCTGAGAGAATAGACTACATCATACAAGATCTTGGCATGATAAATCTTCAATAGATATCTTACTTGTCTTACTGTTTGACATTTTTCTATATTATAAATTACTGTTAAATGATTACAGTTTATTAGTTACTGTCTCAAATGTTTACGGTCTCACCATTGGCATTTGGTACATACGGTATGATGTTTAATTTATCACCGTAACACGCACTGAATAGTTCACTCACTGTCTCATTGTGACGACAACTCACTGTCTCACCACAACGACCACTCACGATCTCTCCGTGAAAATTCATTATGATTTTAATTAAACCTGTATTGAGGTAATTATCATTTGACCTCTTTTACTTTCACACGTTTTTTTTTGTGACGATTGGAATTCCGAAATGATAAAACAAAATGTTTCACTCGGTTCTTCCCTCAGACTTTCTCTCGTTTCGAACCCTTTCAACCTTGCAACCCCCCACTCTCTCTCTCTTGAACCTTCAGTGGATGGCAATAATGAAGCGTCCATCATCATCCACACCTGAGAAGCACCACCCAAAGAAGAAGAATATTTCCCCTTAGCTGACACCCAAAGGACCTGTAAATCTGAATCTTGTAAATCTCAGTGTTGTAACTGAAAATGAAATCTTCCCCGAATGGCTTCTGTCTTGCAAATCTCTGGTCTTGAAAGTATTAAAAAACCGAGTTGGTTAGAATAGTTCTCTTGTGATAATAGACCCATATATCCCAGTTTAGTGGCTCAGTTCTACCAATACCTACAGTTCACTTTTGAATCTGGTGAACTTTATATTGGGAGGAGCTGAATTAATGGCCAAATATGCTCCTTCTCTTCAAGTTTATGGGTTTCATTCCTTAGGATACCTCATGAAGGTATATGTGACGATTATCATAGTGTACCTCCACCTTCAACTGAATTCTTTTATCCAGAATATTCTATGATAACCCTAACTGTAAATCGCACTAAGAGAGGGGCCATCGCTGCTGAACAAGATTGAGAAACAAGAATTTTGTTTAATTTTGTTCAAAATATGGTTAGTCCAAGAAATGGTGATTTTTCTTGTGTAAAAGTATCAAGATGTTTTTTTGATTCATATTATGAAAAATGGACACTTGATCAACATGTGTAATTACATCATTCACCATATGTGTGAGTTGATCAAGGTTACATCCAATTCCACATCTCTGCTCTGCTCTCAGATTATACCAGCCATGCTTTCTGCAAAAGGTGTGGTTGGACCTAATGAAGAAGTGCTTGTGGATGGTGAGTATTGTCTATCTAAATCCATCATCAATACTATGACGAAAAACTGGAATCCTTGGAAAAAGGAATGGGTGGAAGATAATGATAAGGTTTATGAGGAGTTTAATCCAGTGGATTATCCATCAAGACTGAAAGACATTTCTGATCCTAGTTTGGAACCAGTTGAACTTGTTGAGTATTCAGAAGAAGAGGAAGAAGAGGATAAAGTGCCACATTGGGAAGCAGTTATTTTTTATGAAGAATGGACTATTGTTACTCATTTTGTCCTTGTAGAATTATCTCCTTCCCCTAGAAACGATGTCAATCTAGAAATCCAACGCGAAGCTGAAAAAGAATCAGTTGTCATAGAATCTGAGAAGAAAGTCATGGAATAGCCTACTCTAGAAGAACTCCATGTGGAACAATATTTTCCTGAAATAATACCCTTTGTTCAAGAGAGGATGGATATGTCCTTTTAGCTGGCTAGAAAATAAATGAATGAGGAATTTAGAAATATAACTGTGGATTTAGACCAAGCTCTTGTGCCTCTTCGTCCTGATAAGGAGGCACATGTTGAGGGGTAGCAAACCCCAAATCTTGAGCCTAATGAAGCCTCAAATCCAAGTGAGTCTAGTCCAGTGGACACTGAATAAAAGTTTCTTAGTTTCTATGATGTGAATGAGTCTCAACAGGTTACTACAATTGGGCTTGATCTCTCTTCCCTATTTCAGTTGAGATCATTCACAAACATTGCACCTGAGAAGGAACATGAACCTGAACCTTTCTCTATACCAATTCCAACAACTGAACCTTTATCTGAACAACTTCCTTTTTTCAATAAAGATGATCTGAAGCATTTTGGAAATACGCTCTTATCTGGAGTTAAGAAACTTATGAACTCCCATCCTCAGCATGTGACAAATCTGAGTGAGATAGATGCCTCACTATTATTGGAAAAGATCATTTTTCAAATGAAACCTAAGATGATCGATGAGATTCATGAAGTAAGAGTTGAAAATAAGTTTATTAGTAATGAAGTCACAATCCTAAGAAGTATGGTTAAAGACCTGTATAAAGAGATGCATTTGAGATCCGAACCTGTTGTTGCTCCTCAAGCACCCACGGTTTCTCAAATCCCTCAAGATGTTGTGTCTCTGATTCAGCCTCATCTGGTATCCTTCAATGAAAATATAGTGGAAAGGCACAAATAGATTTTGAAGGAACTGAGAGAGCTTGTGGTGAACCTTAATACACTCACTGATGAGTACACTGGTTGTCTTTAGAAGGTAAAAAATCAGCTAAAATCCTTGAAAATAGCTGTTAAAACTTATAATACCTCTGGTCAATCCTCTATACCTTCCTTGGATAGTATTTTTCCCAGATCTATAGTCAAAGAAGTGCTTCATAATGCTTTCAGTGGCTTTCATGTTGGTTATTTATCTGATGTTTTCAAGAACAGTGATAGAGTGCTTGACCTTGTACAAATTCACTCCAAGATTACAAATGATGCTCAACAGGATATTTCTAAGAAATTATATTTCTATTTAAACCCAATTTTATCCAAGACTGATATGACTAACCACTTCAAATACCTTGTAGAAAATCTCTGAATTCTTCCTGGGACTCACGCCTTCAATACCCAAGTCCAGAAGCTAACCGATTTTACCCAATTATTGGACAAGTTTATGGAAAACAATGATGACTTTGAAAAATCCATGCAGTATGGTGGGGAGATTATTGTAGACATCATCAAAATCTTGAGACCTTATCTTCATGTCTAGGGTACAACAATTATTGCTCCAGTGGCTGCACCTATTAGACCTGGGCTGCTTACCTTTACCTCTACCTTATCCTCAACTACCATGTCAGTTGGCCTAGATCTCAGTCAGATCAGGCCTGTGATTCATGATCAGAAACTGCCCAGATCTTCTACTTCTCCTACCATGTCTCTCTAAGTCTTTCAAGGACTCTATTTACCCAGTTTCTCTACCATGTCTCTGCCTTCATCTATATCAACCACTACCCCTCTGACTCCCACTTTTTCTGCGACTAAAGGCAAAGAGAAGGCCAATCCATGAAGAATTCCAGTGCTTACTCTTTTTTGATGGGGATGCCATTATTTTTTTATTTCTACTTATTTTTTACTCCACTATGTTTAATCTTAATGGAATGTGCACTGTTTTACCTCTCTTATTTTAACTTTTTGATAATCCCAAAAGGGGGATAAGTTTCTATATGTTATTTTTTCCTATAGTTGCATCCAATTTACACTTTAACTTTACATGATTTGAGATCATCAAAAAGGGGGAGATTGTTGGAATCCTCATCTATTAATCATGTTTTAATGATCAAAAATATTATTCAACCTAGTTAACTCTTAAATTATATCCAATCATGTGTATTTATGTTTCAAGTTCTCTCATGCTTTATAATGGTTAAGCTTAATACATTCCATGTGTATCACTGTTTATGTCTGAATAAAGTTATTTTCCTAAGTACAAGACACCGTAAAGAAAGATGTCATGAATCCAAACACCGTGAAGACAGACACTGTCAGCCAGACACTGTAAAGCCAGACACCTTAAACCAGACCCCATGAACAAGACACCATAAACAAGGCACCGTGAACAAGACACCGTGAACAAGAAACCGTTAATCAAGACACCGTGAAGCAAGAAACCGTGAACAAGGAACCGTAAAATAGACATCATGAACAAGACAATGTGAAACAAGGAACCGTAAACAAGACCCCATAAATGAGACACTGGGACACTCAGACATCGTGATGTCTAGACACCGTGTGAAAGAGACACTGTTTTCATAACTTACTATGACACCGTTTCTTAAACTATTTTGTTTTCTATCAATTTAATTTATAACGGCCATATATGATGCCTTTAATGCACTGAAATAAGGAATGTTTCTTTGTAGACATAGTACAAAGTATGAGGTATAGAATAAATGGAACCTATCAGCTAAAACTCATGAATTCATAGATAAAAAATGAAGTGTTCCCAACAACAAAAGATAGCGATACTGAATGAAAAACAGATCCGTGAGCATGACTGCGAAGAACAAATTGCAAGATTTTCAAAAAGAAGCATTGTTACATGAATGCAATCTGACTCTGCTGAAGAACATATGAAGTACACTGGAATCTTGAGAACATCACCACATTTTCAAAACTCTTGAAGAACACAAGCTGAATCCCGACACTCTGTTTTTCACACAACTTCCGAAGAAGGATTCAAATCTTCATCTGCTTCAATTTAAAGAAGTCCAGAGCATCAATGAAATCACACAGAGCATTCTATACTTATCTTTATATTCTTTCTCTACTGTGATCATCTTTTTATTTACATTTTGAGAAGTGTGTTCCCCTATCTATTTTGACACAAATTGACTCTCGAGATGAACTAGAGGATACTGAAATCCTTAAACAAACCTCTTTATACTATTTTTTACCCACGACAACTATGGAAGACGTCCTTGTGTGGACTGGTTATTTTTTTTTTACCCACAAAAACTATGGAAGAGGTCCATGTGTGACTTGGATTGTCTATGTGTTGTTGTTAACCCCGATCTATGGTGTGGATCAATGTTTATTTATATAAACTTCTTGGTGGAAGGTGATCTCCAAGTGTAGTGGATTAGTTCCCAGCTTGAGAATGAACCACTTGTTTCAAATCCACAATGTTGTTCAAATTTTCTCTTCTCTGTTTTACTACTCAATTGCATAATCCAGAAATCACAAGTATCACTTTGATAGTTAGTCTTGTAAAGAAGTTATAATTGGTTTTTCTTAGTTGGATAACTTCAAAATTAATATTTATAATACAACTTTAGATTACTGAGAATTAATCAATCTTCTAAGAAGCTATTTAAAAAGTCAAAATCTTATAACAGTATAACCTTGGTTAACTAGGTTGTATCAATTTTCAGGGAAACCAATTTTTTAAATAATATTCCTATCATAGAAATTTTTATGGTAACTCAGGTCTCCCCTCCACTCTTGATTAAACTACTCTAACCAACATCCCTCATGTATATTCTAGTAAACAATCAAAATATTTCATTTATTTAACACATGAATGTTGCCATAGATTTAGATCATGTATATAAAATATATATTTGAGGTTCATATAGTATGTATAACTGAAAAATATTTCACCTATGAGATAATACCACCAATATTATAATGCATGAACAACTACGTCCAACATGAGATCACATGTGTGACAATTTTATTCATTTGTAATCATCTACTATGAAATATATTTTATGACATGATCTCCTTGAATCTATATCTCATAAAATTTTTCCCAATTGCATAACAAATTTTAAGTACATTACATACCTATTTTAGGCTAATATGAGTGCATATTTTTTGGTTGAAAACATCTTTATCTTCTAAAAAATTCTCTCACGCTCAAGACTACTCAGAATCCAACTCACCGGTGTTCAACCCAAACATCATAATTACAATATGGGATATACTCTTGATAAAACATCAAAAATGGCCCGTGAAACCTAGAGTGCTATGAATCATCAAGATGCTTTGGGTATATCCCAAGATACCATGTTTTTCACCTTTTCTAGGTCTACAAACACACTAACCTCAAAGAAAACATGACCCAATAACTAATCCTTTTTAATCAGGAAATGTGATTATGATTTCAATGGTGTATTGTCAATTCATCTTAATAAAACTAAGGAAAATTTCAATAGGTTGTGCATGATCATCTCTAGACTAGGACTACACAAATAATTCATAAAAAATAAAACCATTAATTTTTATATTTATTGGTGAATGATTTTTCTCATCAAGGGAAAGGAAATAGTAGTATCATTTCATAATCTAAATAGAAACACAAAAACTCATATAAACCATACCAACTTCTAAAAGTATCATGTATTGTATCATATGGTCTCACCCTCAATCGATGGTACAATAATCATAAATCAATCTTTGATAACACCCATGATCCTATAACTATGTCAAAGAGATCAGAAATATGCAGAAGAGGGTGCATTTTATTAATTGTGATACAATTCACCATCCAATAATCGACACATAAGTGAAATTATCAATCCGAATTCTTGGGAAAAAGAATTGGAGATCCCCAAGGTGGCATACTCATCTAAATGAACCATTAATACCCAATTACAAAAAACTGATTTTTGTGCTCTTGAATATCTAATGGTACCATTCATAAGAACTAATGGAAACATGATATTCCCTAATCACAAAATAAATGGTCAAATCAACCTCTCTATCCAGTGGATGAATTGAAAACTCCTCAGGAAATATATCCAAAAAATAATCCACTGTAAGGGGTATGAAATATAAATCCACTACCCCATTATATAACAAAAGATTCACAACCTGGGGTGTGATCTCACCCAGCTACTGATGGACCTTCCCTACATGGCCTTTTTGGATACCCCATTATCTATGATAAACATAGTTATTAACCTCATGAGATATGAAAGCCACCATTATCCCGTAAAAATCAATGTGATCTTATGTTGAATCAAAACATACCATTCTTATAAAAATTTTAATCCTTGAAAGGTCATGTGTAAAAAATCCCAAGGTAAATGGTTCCTACTAACCTTGAGGGAACACCAATTACAACAACATATACCCTATGATTTCACCCTAGATAGTGTGTTGATCGACATAAATCTATATGAGGATTCCAGTGTCATCCCCAAAATATTCACAAACCATGACAACATAAATGAATCTGAACCTACAATATCAAATATTAAACTATAAATTGTAGAATAAATATGAATCTTATATTCGATGTTTGATGATCCATCCTTGTTACTAACATTAGAATGTTGAAATTCATGTATCTAACTTGTCCCTCTACACTGAAATCCTCCCTAAGTCACATATACTACATTATACTACTAATATTGCTTCTCTGGTCATAGAGTAATATATCATCTACACCAACTGGTAAAACCATTTGAACTCTAACTTCTTGACCTATGTGGGTTTTAATATCACCTTTGTATCTTCTATGTCATTATAAATCCTCTGTCATGATTCATATATTGATTGTTCTTATATAACCTCTACATGTTCTGCATCCTACCAAACTTGTAGAAAAATATTTTTAATTGAATACAAAATCCTATAATTTGACCATGCTGACTGCACTAGTAGAGAAAAACTAGAAAGTTTCTCTAACTATCCAGTCCACTTAGCTAGCTACTATTCCCATCACCATCATTGTGGATGTTATCATGATGGTGCATTTTACTACATAATTATATATTACGAGATCACCCAGTTGAATATACCTTTCCTCCAATATATGCCTCCTCCATGTACCCATAAATAAAGAGAGTCCAACTAACCACCTCATTAAATATTTGTTGGATTAAAATATTCACATATAACATGATCTAACACTTCATTCCATCTTGAAATAATTTTTACCTATCATCCTCATTTTTTTCAAAATTTGAAAAAACTCTACTAGTCTATGAATTTAATATTAAAATTAACAATTGACATACTCCCTTGGGTCAAAAACATAATATTTTGGTAATTTTCTTATCCTATGGTATCTAGGAGGAAATTATACATTAACATCTCTTATAATTCCATGTAATACATTCCATCAAATTATTCTTTTGAGATAAAAATATCTCCACATTACATTACTAGACCCCATAAGATGTGAACATGAGAATTTATCCTTATCTCTAGGGGATCCCCTATGGGTTCAAGGATCCTCTTAATAAACTTGATACATAATATAGCTACCTCAGAATCACCCTCTATTTCATGCATCTAGGTATGAAATAACTATAAATATCTAGTCAGATCGAATGTGGTTAGTTAGAAACACCTTGGATCCCTATCAAAACATTTTATAAAAAAAAATTATCATGGAATGGAACATCATCTCTATCACCTAGATCCAAACAGGGATCTGATTCCCCTACTAGAGTTTAATTATAAGTAATGTCCTCACATCACCCTAATAGAAAAAATAGTCATAGATATATCTATATGAAATGAAAAAAAACATGTCTTAGTGAACAAAACACTCATATTACATGGTTAAACATAATAGTTTTCAAAACATTCTGTAAAAAAATCATTTCCAAATACATAATCTAAATGGATATCACCATAATATTATCACTACACCCAACCATCCATATCTAGGGCCACTAGATTACTTTATGTATGAATAAGTTTCCTTGTTAAAATCATAGTATTATATGAAATTTTAATAATTATTTTTAATATAATTCAATTTAAAATAGTTAGAATATAATTTGTCAGATATATTTATTTTAAACCAAAAAAATGAGATAAAAATAATTTTAAATACCACAAATAAATATTTATATTTAAAAGCAAATAGATAATAACATGATTTTTCTTACGCGCCTAATAGGATACATGTCACAAAACCTCAGAGTTCATGAAGTTATGAAAGCATAAAAACTATTCTACCCTACCAAACAATCTCTAATACCACATAACATAATAACATCAAGCAAAATGTGCATCACCTAATGGGAGATGACATTTCAAAAATAACAATCAAAACATAATAACAGAAACCCCACCCTTGGAAACCTGGGATTCCCCCCACATAGTTTTTGTACACCAAAGATAAATAACATAACAAGGTACTAAAAATTAATATTATCCAATATAACTTTCCCAAATATTATATAAAAAGGAAATATCTATGGTGCTGATACATCATTGTAATTTCTCATCCCATCTCACTCCAAATACTAGATAAACCAATTCACCACATGAACTCTACTGTAAATCTCCATATTTTTTTTTCTACCTACTAGTAGTGGGGGTTTACTAAAGAATGTTGGGATATTATACCATTTTTATCAATGTTAAAATAGTTGTGGAAATATTAATAAACACTAGCCTAAAGGTAAACGCACATGACATTACAAATTCAAAAACAGGGTAACTACCATAAATCGTGTAAAATAAACATCTCAATTCATGATTGTCTCATTTATTAAAAGTAATCAAAATGAGAGAATAAAATAAAATACCCAAAATGGGTCTCATAACATTGAATAGTTCCCTCATATTGGATCAAACCCATATGCCCCAAATCAGTCATTTTCTCTATCCTTTTCCTCGTATCATAACAAATAACCACAATGTTTTCTCACATATCAACAATGGCATGGGAAAGGTGTGAGCAAAAATTAGTAGGCCACCACTAAATATGTCAAAAGAAATTATTAGTATAATAAATATTGTATAAATATGTATACTGGACTAATATAAGAGTCGATAAATGGAAACACATTTTAAAAAACATAATTTGTTCATTGTTATCTTCTTATCCATTTTGTTCTAAAGTGACTCCTTATCCAACCTACCCTACATCTTCCAAAGCTGGTCTTCTAATTCATATGTCATATGGTTATTTAAAATTAGATTAAAATAAAGGGTTTGTCAATAATCATATATTTCTTGGTAACTATAAGAATCAGTCCAAGGTTTCTATACCATGATTATGTATTGTTAATACCTAGAGGAAATTTCAAGCAGCTAAATTGTGGATGAAATGAATCATCAAAACATCTCAATAATAAGAAATAAATTTAGCTCCAAGATCATCATTCAATTTCCTAAACTATGGATTTGGAGTATTAGTAGAACATCATAAAATATCGGCTGTATTATTGGTGCCCAAAGCATGGGTCTGGCACCTCGACCATGGATACAGAACATTAGTCCAACATCGTAAAATATATGGTATATTATAAATTATTATATAAACATTTTGGAATGAAATACATTCAATTTTATGCCTATATCCATGGTTTATAATGTTTAACCTTCTCTGACAATTCAAATTGATAAATAAATTTTCTTAACCATTATCTATATAAAAATATTTAATGATACAACCAAAAAATTCACCAAATGTGTAACAACTTACTCATTTGAGTTGAACATTTTAAATTCCTTTAATTACATATTTAATGTCACATTAAGGTTAAACATTCATTTTAAATAAATATCATCTTTATAATAATGATTTTAGTCATTGAAAACCAAAACCAAATCAAAATCAAATTCACACTATTAAAACCATTTCAAAATCCTTCATAAGAATTTTACAAAATCTTACAACATAAAATCATTCCATTTCATCATCATAAAATTTCATATAAAATTTATTCCTGGTTTTTTCTAATTACCTCCAAAACAAAGATATTAAGGAAAAAAACTATGCCAACCAATTTACACTCACAAAAAACTTTTTTCAATATTTAAAACCCTACATAACCATTTTGTGAAATTGATACACCCCACGGGTTGTATTTGGATCAGTCTCGTCATTTTAACAGACCTGATGTGATATATTGAAGGCCTAATAAGTATATTTAAGGCCCAAATAATTTTATTATTCATCAAATAAAAACAAAAAACACATTTTAATTTTCAAAAGTATAATATACACTTGAAGAAATGGTCATGGCTATTTGGAATAGCTCATAAACCACATACATTGTCCTCATATATATCTACTCACCCAAATATGGTCATTGATTCGAGAAAAAATGGACACAAATAAAAAAGAAGGAAATATCTTTAGAAATATGTGATATATTATATTAATGATAAGGCACAACCAATAAGTGTAATTTTCAATGCATGCAAGGAAACATACTTGTATACATACATGCGGCATAAAATAATAAGAAAAAATACTTCATGGGGCCTATAAATGAAATATATCTAACCTTGTAAGAGGAGGAGATGATTGGTAATCATAAAGGGGTACGAGGAGTGAAATGGGGGAGAAATGTATGTGTGTTTGTTAAAAATATATTGACGGGAAAACATTAAATTTTTCCTGTTTGATGAGGAACATTGTTTGGTCACACAGTTTTCAAAACTGTATGCTAATAATTTGAGACGCAGTGTTCTATAAAAATGCAACATTTGAGTTCCCCCCCACATGGTTTCATAAATTGTGTGGAAGAAATGAATATATATCATGAAGTTGGGTGACCAAGATCTCATGGTTACCATTCCCACTTCGCACACTATGTAAACTCACACATCCCCATAAATTGAGTTATATGTTCATGGTTAGCACTAACCATGGTATTTCCATGCACCATGTTTTGTAAGTCCAATTTTTACATTTTCATTTCATAAACCACCAAAATATTCATGAGAACATCCTTAATCTCAGTAAAGAATCATTAAAGATAATTTTAATGTGGGGTAACAAAGAATATAATTTAAAATTTACCTAAAAGGGTAAGGATATTACATCATAGATTATTTTTTATTATATATATAATAATTTAGTGACTCATGGATTCTTCTACACGATTTATTTATTTTTCCAAAAATACCCCTTTTATATATTTCAAGATATTGTATTTTTAAAAAAGTTACGTTTCTACTTTTTAATTATATTCAAAATGGATTAATTGAAAAGGTTTTTAAATCAACAATTATTTAGTTATTTTTTTGATCTCATTGAGGGTTAATCATTCACCAAAATAGTTTATTTTATCTCCTTTCACTTTTTAGAATCCTTTTGTGATTAGAGAGTGCACATGGGGCTATATCTAAAACTAGATATGACCAAATTAATTAGGTTTCTAATTTAGAGTATTATATTTATATCGAATGACACTAAATTCATCAAATAATAAGTTATACATATATTATATATTTATTTCAAAATCTATTTGAGATTGATCAAAAGATACATATGGTCAAATTTATTTTTTTAGTATTTTAATATCCTAATGTATAATATAAATGATATATTATTCAATTATTGATTAAATAATTAATTTTAAAAATTTATAGTCTATTTCATGAGTACATAGTACTACTAGAGGATGAAATTGTGATCATAAGAGAATTTATCCATTTCATGTGGTTTTTGTGATAATTAAAATTTTTAGTGGATTGTTAAACATATATGGTGATAAATATATAATTGAGGAAATATTTGATGAGTATATTTCAAGGAAGCATTATCAATGTTGAATCCCCATCAGTGGTAACATATCTTAGATTTATGGTAGTGTTTAATGTCCCGACCCCACTATGGGGGGGATACCATCAAATCATTAATTCCATTTCCCCTACATTGATATAATTTTATTCTATGATTATTTATAGTTTTTTTATCAATCTTGGTTTTTTAATATATATAGGTCATTTTAAAGAAATCACCTCTTCTATATCTTGACATTGTTGTTCAGTAAGGATCCCTATATGTTTTATTTATCCTGGATTTCTAATTCTAATCGATATTTCTACTAGGTTATTGATTTTGACAAGTATGATTATGTGTTTTGTCGATTGAAACATGAAAACTAAGTTATAATCCTATAATTTTGGCGCATTATCATTTAGTTTTTAAATTATTCTAATTTTATGGAATATTGGTCATTTTCTTCTTTAATATTCAATTAATTTTAGTTTCTCCTCTTTATCTTGAAATTTTATGACTATATACATATATAGTGACCTATTTAATCAATTCGGGTCAGATTTAATAGATTATATAATCCTTAATACAATTAATTAATATTTTTTTGATATTTTAATTTTTATTAACATGGATAATAAATTCACACAAAATTGATTAAGTACCCTATTATTTTCTAAATATGGGTGAGCTTGACCTTCCAAAGCCACGTGGGGTTATTTTTATCCTTTATAGTAATAAGAGATAATAAGTATAAGAAATCAATTTTATTTTAATTCAAAATTATCTATGGTAATCACTATTATTATCAAGAGAATCAATTGGAATAGTTTAGTATGAGTAAATTTTATAAAGGTGATATTATCCCGATGAACCCCTCATTGATGTCCTAGAGGTAGAAACTAAAACTACCTAAAATAGTGATACATATTCATAAATAAATGATAGGTTTAATCTACATTCCTTTTGTATCATGTTTAATTTTCTTTTTTTCATGGATATTTACATTTTAGAGAGTTAATAGGTGAAAATATAATTTGGATTCCTTTTTATTTAATTGAAATTTATTTCATCCATCCTAGAACCTTTCGATATAGTCTTGGTGTAACATCTGAGGTAAATAACGAATTATACATTTTTATATTTATTAATACTTGTGAATTAAATATTAATTTTACTTTAAATAGGATGTTATGTTTAATGGATTACCCGATACACAAATATATGTTTCATTAAAATATTACATTTGTATGATAATAATATAATAATATTATTTTAAATGGTCGTTAACGCCTAGTCATTGTAGTGGAGGGAATGAAAATAACTAACTAAAATATGATTATACATGTTTGTTAAAAAAATTTACATTTATCCAATTAAAGTTAGTCTTAAAATGTGAATGATTCCAATTTTAGTCACAGACACTCTAATATTATTTAAAAGGTTTATTTAACACCTTTTAATAGAGAAACCTATTTAAATATATTTTTTGTAACATTTATATGTTCTATTTGACAAAAGAAAAATATTCTTTAGAATCAGTACATCAAAATTTTACTTGGATGAAATTTTGGTATTTCTCTGATAAAATTCATTTTTAATGAATAGTGAAAAATACTTTATTTTAATTCAAAACTACCTTTTACCCTTATTTATTTATAAGGTTAGATTATTTTTCTGATTATTTTTAAAGTTTAATTATATTATGTTTTTAATATTTAATCCAATGTTGGTCATTGGAAGTAATTTTACTTTGAAATTGGAGAAAAGTAAGTGCTAATTTTTTTATAGTTATTATTTCATAATAACACTCTTTTTTTTACAGTGGGAATTAATTTTAAATTAATCTCTTCCGCTTCTTTGTTTTGAATTTGAAAAAAATTGATTCCATATTTGGAATTAGGAGGTCCAAATTTTGTAAATATGTTACTTTTATTTTTATACATTATGAATATTTACATCAGTAAATATTTTATTTACCGAGGTTAAAGGGTAAATATAGTAAACAAAGGTAAATAAATATTATTATAATAATATAAAATTTCTGTAACATGTGTACAAATCCTATTTTTTGATACATATCTGACCATGGGCATCGTAGGGTCTATTTTGTGACCCCATTGAGCCACATGGGAGTGATAATGACACTTTATTTTAATTAACTTAAAGTAATTGAAAAAATGACCAAAACAAATAGCTTTTATTAAATCAATTTTTACATGGGGATATATCTGTTATCTCTTCTAGTATAAATATTAATTGGAAATATAAAAAGATTTCCTACATCATGGTATTTTTATAATTTTTATACCCCAAATAAATAAAATTATTTATGACACTATAATCATGCAGTGTTTACCTCATTAATGAATGATTTAAATAAATAAGATTATAAATAGTAAAAAAAAATATAAACCATTCCAATTGTTATTTAATGATTATATTTAGAACATGAGTCATCTTATATTCGACTTTAATGATTTTTTGACCTTTTTAAAATTAATATATGTTTATAATCAAAACATTCTTTCAAACATTCTTAAAGAGCCCCTCCTCCCCCTTATAAAAGGACACAACTTCTAACCCATTCGTCACCCCTCTCAAACCCTTGGTCTCATCTAACCTCTTCTTAAATAAATCCCCGCATCCATCTCCTCCTCCTAGAAGAATTACCTTAGGCAGAAGGCTCTTCAAGTAATCATTTGGGTTCAAACCAAATGGAGATAACCGATTTAAATGAGTTTAAAGAACGATCGAGTCTCGTTAGACACGAGGTAAGGGACTTCGTCTCAATATCCTTTCATTGAGGCATATTTTTTTATAAATAAAATTATTTTATACAGTATATAAACACATTTAAATTTTCATTTCATTCAAAGGGAATCTTTTTCTACGAGGTGTTTTAATAAACAACAAGAAAAATATGTTCACATAAGTGGTGACGACGACCTTTCCTACAGCTGAGAGTATTTTTTGATCATTGGATTTTATTACAAGATGTAATGTTTTTAAAAGTAAAATAAATATTATATACCCTTTTATGTATTTTTTTTTATTGAAAATGGTTTTGGCAGAGGTTTTTATTATGTGAATATATTTAAATGATATATTGTGATTGAAATGTTGAAATGTTATTGTTCCTTTATATTTGTTTTATGTGTTATGATTTTATAATGGTTCGTAATTAATTTACCGGTAGTTAGGAGACAAAAATATAACAACCCATACTTTACATACATTGTTATTACTTCAGAATTGAAGCACACTTATTACAATATATAACAAAACCCGGAAAGGGCCGTATAGGTATAGAGTCTTTAGAAACTGGGAAACATAAAAAACTGGTTTATAAAGCATCTACTTTGCCTCCCATTTATTTCATCATATCGAGAGTCCCTTTTTAGAATATCCTACTAAATAATCTTCTTCCTGACCTGGGGAAATAAAACATACAAAAGGGTGATCTCAAATGCTCAGTAAGGGTAAACAAAAGAAATATCAATCACATCATATACATAAGAACATATCTTTTGGAAATCTTAACCTGCAAAAGAGATTATAATTTCATAACATGGGATAAATCATAGTAGTGAAATGTAATCCCAATATACATAACATAAAACATGAAAATTTATGGAATACACACATAATCATAGAGAATCATTTCTTATTAGTCAATAATCATTTCCAAGACTATCTTAGTGGACAAAGTCCATTTCAGAACCGAGTTCACTCCTCGTTTCAGTCTTGTTTCACTGAACCGGTTTAACCTTCCATTCCAGTCATGTCTATCTCATGAGATATATAATCTTTACCCAATGCATTAGAGGGAGATATAGGTCCCAACCATCTCATAATGATACCATTCTTATGTGTTCCACAAAATCATAATCCATACATCATAGCATAACCCATGTAATAAAAATGGGAATCTTAAACATTGTGACATCATAAAAAATTCATATAAAATAAAGGAATTCATAAAAATATTTTCATCACAACACAATTAAATCCATGTAATAGTAGGGATAGAAACAGAACCCTATATTATCTTAGATGGAAAATAATTTTGATAAAACTCTTGAACCCATTGTTGAGGAAAATATCCTTCCTACTTCAAAAACATTTTCCTTTCTTAACATGTCATACAATTTTAAACTAAAATAAGTTGATTAAAAATAAACTTGAAAACTTTTGAAAGGAGATTCTTGTAAATAATGTTTTAAAAATCCATTCATGCCGTATAAGTTAAAAAAACATTCTTCTCGTACTTTTGTCCGAAAAGTCAAAAACTACCTCGTACGAAAAACGCCAAAAGATTCCTCTCATATCTTTTACTAAAAACTCACCGAAGGGTAAAATATGATATAAAATATTTTAGATGGATATAAATATTACATATTGAGGAAACATGGATGTGGATGATAAAATACACCCCAGTAAATACCAAAGTATAAACAATCTCAGATAAAAATGAGATTGTGATATTTTCCCTTATCTTAGGTCTGATTTGCTTCATAAGTGACCGAACCTCCTGTATAATGATTTAAATAATGTTATTTACTTATTCCAGAATCATACGTATTTTTATGATATCATATATGGTCATATTCTTAGCTTCTTATTAGTAACATTTCATTACTACTTGTTATTCGGGTGTTTATTACTTTTTGTTCTTATGCGTGTTTTGTCGAATAAATTCTTATTTTTCCTTTTAGGTTATAGATACCTCATTTAAATATTGTTATTAGTGTAATATATATCATATTAATTCATTATATTCATTTATATAATCATTATTAAATGAAGATTATGTAGAACGAGTCGCATCACATCGTAGAGACGGTATTCCGTACGTACGCACGAGCGATGATATCATTCCCATGATCGTGGAATTGTATTGGAGTGTATGTATACTATTTCAGAATCAATATCACTTTAAAATAATCATATATAGTCATTATTTACACCATTATACCCATCCATGTAAGGTGGTGGTGGAAAATAGTTTACACCACGGCGTGGAGATGGTATTCCGTACGTACGCACACGCAGTGATTTCGTTTTCCATAGGATTGATAGATGGTGAAATAGGGTTGTTTCATACTTATAATAACATATCATTATATTATTTATACTTATGTTATTACTTCATAAAGAAACAAATAAAGAATAAGAAGTGGAAGAGGAAATAAAGTTGAAAGAATCGGTAATGGACATTACCTCTTCTTTGAAGCGCTTCTTTGAGACCTCCTTTCAGGGCACTAAAATTGGTCTTTTAAGAAGACCAGGACATCTTTGATGTGTCTAGGGAAGTGTAGAGGATAATTTGGCATGGGTTGGCCTATTTTGAAGGCTAAAAGTGGCGTGAGGAAGAGGGGGAGGAGGCGCCCTTTTATAAGGGAGGAGAGGGGCTCCTTTGGAAAAACTAAAAATATTATTTTATTATAAAGCCAAATTCGGTTTTAAATAGCTTAAAATTGATTTATATAGAAGATAAGGTGAGTATGGGTCGAAATACTCTCATCGAATAGAATTTTGACATGTTTAAGTTCCGATTTTACCCTTATCATTTATATTTAACTTTAAGTTAGATAATTTTAATTTTACCATGTCTTTTTGTGTTCTTACACTATAAGGTTAATAAACATTCTATAACAAGCCAAAAGAACCCCAAGATGTTTATAATTAATATATATAACCTTATATAAGTTATTTGGACGAACTTTGTATTTTTAGGAATAAAATAACAATTAATAATATAATATTTTGTTCAAATAATATTTAATGTCAATTTTGACACTATTTAGTAATTGATTTTTGTAAAAATCATAACAGAATTATTAGTTCGAAAAAAGTTAATTAAATCAATTATAACATGTCATATTAACCTATAAAATTAGTGGAATTCATAAAAAGTCTCAAATTACATTTATTTGGGTATTTATAACATCAATTATGTGAATATTTCATTACTAAGATAATTACTGCATCATTTTTGTGTCATAAATAAATTAAATTTTTTAATGTCTAAAAATTACGAATAAAATACCATTATGTAGGAAATCTCTTTATCTTTCAAATTAATATTTATAGTCTAATATATCTTATTAATAACCCTATATTAAAAATTATTTATTTATTAAACATTGATTTTAACTATTTTAACCCTTCTTTAAATAAATTGATAATAAATGTCCTAATCTTACCCATGTGGGCCTAAATGGTCATATTTTATTCCTAAGGTTGTTTTAGGTCGAATTAAACTTATCCAATAGAATTAGTACTTGTTTTAGGGTAATAATTATATCATTTTTACCCATAATTACCCTATTTACTTTTAACCGTGGTAAAAAAAGTAAAAAGTTACTATTCACCAAAAATTATTTTCATGTTATTGAACCAGATTTTAGTCCTTGATATTAACCATGTCTCTCGGATTTTCGAAATTCCACTCACAGAAGCGTTAAAATTATGTTTTATGAAAAATTAATTTTTTTTAACTACCACTTTGTGGTTTCACTATTCATCAAAAAATGAATGTTTCCAGAAAAATACCAAAAATTAGGCCTAAGATATATTTGATATTATGAATTCAAAAATGATGTCTATTTTAAAAAATTCAAAAAACATCATTTGCATTAATTTATTTAAAAATTAATTCGCGTCGTCAAAACAAATAGCGTGTTTTTAAGAGATAATAACTATCAAAAGATTGACAGTTGTTTATGTTTGGTTTAAATGTGAAATTACATTCAATGACCCTAAATTGTATTAAATGGTAAAAATATATTCTAAATATTCTTTAAAACTACTCAAATTAATAATTTATCACTATTAATTATTTCTATTAAAATTTTTGTTTTTAATTAACATTTTGTAATTTTCACTATTCATCATAATATGAAATTTATCCGAAAAGTACCCAAATTTCACCCTAAGCTAATTTTGATATTCCGAATCCAAAAATGAAGTCCATTTTGAAAAATTAAATTTAAAAATTTTTAAAATGTGGTTTTTACTATTTATAACAGCTAGTTTTAATAATATTTTAATAGCATATCATTGTTTAGTGAAACTCGGTATTGCGTACGACGCAAGCTATCGAGAAAGGTCGCGATTGTGTGTAAAGCAAGCCAAGAAAGTTTTCTGTGTAGTGGAAGATTCCGTTTATGATTTATAAAAACAAAATATTTCTCATAAAAGTCTCTGGCGTTACATTCTACCCCCCTTTAATTTCACCCTCGAAATTCATCACTTTGTAACAAAAAGATGGGATACCTCTCCCTCATCATATCCTCCAGCTCCAATGTAGCTTCTTCTAATTGGTGGTTCCTCCATAAAACTTTCACCAAGTGAGTGGTATTTTTTCATAGGACTTTTTCGCTACGATCCATAATCTCTATCGGCTGTTCTTCATAAGAAAGATCTTGCTCCAACGGTACAACTTCTGAGCTGAGTGCATGTGAAGGATCAGGTATGTACTTTCTCAGGAGAGATACATGGAACACATCATGAACTTTAGAGAGATTTGATGGAAGCACCAATCCGTAAGCTACCTTTCCAATACGATCTAGTATTTTGAAAGGACCGATATATCTTGGGCTCAACTTCCCCTTCTTTCCAAATCTCATGACCCTCTTCCAGGAAGATATTCATAAGAACACTTTATCACCCACTTCAAACTCTAGGTCATTTCTTCGGTTGTCGGCATATCTTTTCTGTCGACTCTGAGCTTCTCTTATGTGTTGTTGAATAGATCGGACCTTTTCTTCCATCTCATCAACAATATCCGGTCCTAATAGCTTTATTTCTCCAACTTCATCCCAACAAGTTGGAGTCCTGCATTTCTTTCTATAGAGAGCTTCATAAGTAGCCTTCTTAATACTGGAGTGAAAGCTATTATTATAAGAAAATTCCACCAAAGTTAGGTGTTGATCCCAACCACCTTTGAAATCGATAGAGCAAGCTCTCAACATATCTTCTAGAGTATGAATTTTTCTCTCAGACTGACCGTATTTCTGAGGATGATAAGCAGTGCTGAAACTCAACTGTGTATCCAGAGTATGCTGAAGACTTCGCCAGAACATTGAGGTAAACATTGGATCCCGATCAGATATAATTGAAAGTGGTACTCCATGAAATCTTACCACTTCCTTTACATATATCAAGGCAAGCTGATCTAGAGATAAATCCTCTCTAATAGCAATGAAGTGTGCAGACTTTGTAAGACGATCAGCTATGACCCAGATAGCATTATTGCCTTTGGATGTTTTTGAAAGTCCTGTGACAAAGTCAATAGTGATGTTTTCCCGTTTCTATTCTGGTATGGGTAATGGTTGTAACATCCCCTTTGACTTCTGTCTCTCGGCTTTATCTTGCTAACAAACCATGCATCGAGAGACATATTCAGCAACATCTCTTTTCATGCCATCCCACCAGAAGTACTCTGTCAAATCCCTATACATCTTCGTGCTTCTAGGATGAATAGAGAATGAAGAACTATGAGCCTCATCCAGTAGCTCCTTCTTTAATTCTGGGATGGGAGGAACACAAACCCGATTCCTGAACTTTATTATCCCATCACAATCAAGGTTGAATTCAGGTACATTTCTCACCTTCTTTTGTAACTCTACATCTTCTTTCTGTGCCTCTTTAATCTTCACATGTATAGATGGTTGAACATTCATTTGAGAAAGATAATATTTTTCCCCTACCATTATAATTCCAAGATCCATCCATTGTAAATCCTTAAATATTGGATATTTTTTGATCCTCATCATGGATAAACTGGCATGGTCTTGTCGACTTAATGCATCTGCCACCTTGTTTTCTTTCCCAGGGTGGTAATGGATTGAGCAGTCGTAATCCTTAATCAGATCCAACCATCTTCTTTGGTGCATATTCATCTCCATTTGTGTGAAAATAGACTTTAAAATTTTATGATCAGTATATATGTCACACCTTTCTCCATTAAGATAATACCTCCAAATATTTAATGCAAAGATTACCGCAGCTAACTCTAAATCATTAGTTGGTTAATTTTTCTCGTGGATTTTCAACTATCATGAGGCATAAGATATCACCAAATCATTTTTCATAAGAACACCCCATAGTCCCTTCTTGGATGCATCACTATAGATCACAATCTATTCTCCACCGCAAGGCAGTGTGAGCACAGGTGCACCAGATAACCTTTTTTCAACTCCTTGAAATTCTCTTCACATTCCTCCGTCTAAACAAACATAACTCCTTTCCGAGTCAACCTGGTGAGTGGATTAGATAATCATCAAAAATCATTCACAAAACGTCGATAATATCTATCCAAACCAAGAAAACATCAGATCTCAGTTACTGTTGTTGGTCTCGACCATATTTTGATAACCTCTGTTTTTGCTGGATCCACAGATATCCCCACTTTTGAGATTATGTGACCCAAAAATGAAACTTTTTGAGGCCAAAATTCACACTTGGTAAATTTGGCATAAATCTTCTCCTTTCTTAGGGTCTTTAAAATAATTCTCATGTGATCTTCATGTTCTTCCTTGTTCTTTGAATAGACAAGAATATTGTCTATAAAGACTACTACAAACTGATCAATATAGTCTCTAAAGACTCTATTCTTCAGATCCATGAAGATAGCAGGGGAATTAGTAAGACCAAATGGCATCACTATAAATTCATAGTGTCCATACCTTTTACGGAAAGCCATCTTTGGTATATTCTCCCTTTTGACCCTTAATTGATGATACCCTGAACGTAGATCAATCTTGGAAAAGTATTTAGCTCCGCGTAGTTGGTTAAATAAGTCATCAATGTGTGGGAGAGGATATTTGTTCTTGATAATGATCTTGTTAAGTTCTCGATAATCAATGCAGAGTCTCATTGATCCATCTTTCTTCTTAACAAATAGAACAGGTGCTCCCCAAGGTGACGCACTAGGGTGTATGAATCCCTTATCAAGATTATCTTGGAGTTTATTCTTCAATTCATGCAATTCAATTGGGGCCATTCTATAAGGTGTATTTGAAATAGGCAAAGCACCCGGTACGAGTTCTATTGAAAACTCAAATTCACGATTTGGTGGAAGACCCGGAAATGCCTCTGGAAAGACGTCATCAAACTCCCGTACAATGGGAATATTCTTAATCGTGAGTTTCTCTCCATCCATTTGAGATAAATAACCCTCATTTATTCGAAATCAAGACCCATAATATGGAAGATATTTGCACTGGAAGTTTATGTTCATCCATGCATCGATAGACGATCATAGATTGATCTGGAATAGGAAATGTGACTTCCCTTCTTTGGAAATTGATATGAGCTCTATATAAATAAAGCCAATCCATGCCAAGAATCACATGAAATTCCACTATAGGAGGGATCTCAGGAATTGCAGGAAGCACTTTCCCACAAACTTCAATTGGGGAAGAATTATAAACTTTTGATGCAACTGGTGTGCCATTAGGGGTTGTCACAGCTAACTCAACATCTAATTGTTGAGGTAATGCGGTGATACTATTAGAAAATTCTTCAAAAATAAAAGAGTGGGTGGATCCAGAATAAAATAAAACATTTTCTACTTTAGAGTGGATGGTAAGTGTACCTTTCACCACATCGTTATCGTACTCCAAATTGATGATAGAAATTACATGTGACTTTCCTTTGCCTTTAGCCTTAAGAGTTTGTTGAGGTCGACCATCATCATCAACCCTTGGATTTGGGCATTGAATGGCATAATTCCCTATCTCCTTGTACTTGAAACATTTAAGTGTAGTAGGTTCATTTTGTTTATCCCTTCCTTTGATTGCATCATTAGACATCTTCTTCCCATCATTTCGGAATTCAAATGCCCGATGACCTTCCCTTCCATAGTTGAAACATTTACTTGTCCCTTTAAGACAACTCCCTCCATGTTTCATTCCACACTTTGAGAATAAGGGAAATATCATCTTCTTTTTAGTGTGCTCTTTATATTTTCCTTTGAATTGCATTTTCCTCTTCTTATGAAACCCATATGACTGATGGGTTACTACAATCTCCATCTCAACTTTGAGAGCACATCGAACGATTTTTTCGTAGCTATTGAAGTCCCTTATGGATAACGCCCTTCGAAGGCTTGTTTTAAGCCACTAAAGAATCAATCGATCATACTCTCAGGTCAGATAATAATACGAGAAGCATACCTTGAAAGTCTTGTAAAACATTCTTCATAGGTACCAACAGATTCATCATCCTTTTGCTTCAGTTCAAGAAACACTTTCTCCATCATTGTTCGGAGAATACGAGGGAAGTACTTATTGAAAAATAAGATCATGAACTCTTCCCATTCCATGGACTCAATTTCATCCCTTTGCCTCGTATTCTTAATAAGATTCCACCACTGATCAGCAGCTCCTTCCAAACGATACAATGCTAGGATGACTTTATCATGTTCAGAACATTGAAGAACTGAAAATATCTATTCATTAGTACTAATTCATCGTTCAGAAACTAATGGATCTGTAGACCCACTGAATGAAGGTGGACGCTTCCTCATGAAGGATTCAACAGAATGTTTCTCTTTCCTTTGCTCGTTTGGAAGTCCTGCATGATTCATATCTTGAGAAAGTTGTGTGAGCATGGTTACAATATATTTCTTTCTAGCTCCCATAACGTTTTGTTGCTCAGGGGGACAATCATTGCATTGCCTGTCGCATTCCGCATTAACACAGTTCCTTCGAGTTCCAGCCATTGACTAAAACCAAGAAGAATAGTGTGAGCAAAACTACTTATAATCGGAAAACCACATAATCAAGAATAAAATTTCACACTTAAGGTCACATCCTAGGTTGTTCATGGAAATTTATAAAACACTAAGATGGAGTTCTATTCTTAGACTTATCCTTAGAGTTCTTACTAAGGCTTTCACAACCTAGTTTCCAAAGGTTGACTATACCTTTCCTCTGATACCAACAATAACAACCCATACTTTACAAACATTGTTATTACTTTAGAATTGAAGCACACTTATTAAAACATATAAAAAAACTAGTAAATGACTATATAGGTATAAATTCTTTAGAAACTGGGAAACATAAACAACTGGTTCATAAAGAATCTACTTTGCCTTGCATTTATTTCATCATATCTAGTGTCTCTTTTTGGCATATCCTTCTGAATAACCTTCTTCCTGAACTGGGGAAATAAAACATACAAAAGGTTGAGCTCAAATTCTCAGTATATGTAAACAAAAGAAATATCAATCACATCATATATATAAGAACATAACTTTTGGAAATCTTAACCTGCAAAAAAGATCATAATTTCATAACATGGGATAAACCATAGTAGTGAAATGTAATCCCAATAATCACAAAGTAAAACATGAAACTTTGTGGAATACATAGAAAATCATATAGAATCATTTCTTATTAGTCAATACTCATTTCCAATACTATCTTAGTGGGCAAAGTCCATTTCTGAACCGAGTTCACTCCTCATTTCAGTCCTGTTTCACTGAACCGGTTTAACCTGCCATTCCAGCCATGTCTATCTAATGAGATATAAAATATTTACCCAATTCATTGGAAGGAGATATAGGTCCCACCCATCTCATAATTATACCATACTTATGTGTTCCAAAAATCATAAACCATACATCATAGCATAACCCATGTAATAAAAATGGGAATCTTAAAAATCGTGACATCATAAAACAATTCATATAAGATAAAGGAATTCATAAAAATATTTCCATCACAACATAATCAAATCCATGTAATAATAGAGATATAAATAGAACCCTATATTATCTTAGATGGAAAATAATTTTGATAAAACTCTTAAACTCTATTCTTGAGGAAAATAACCTTTTTACTTCAAAAACATTTTCCTTTCTTAACATGTCATACAATTTTAAATTAAAAGAAGTTGATTAAATATAAACATGGAAACTTGTAAAGGAAGCTTCTTGGAAATAATGTTTTAAAAATCCATTCATTCCGTATATGTTAAAAAAACCTTCTTCTCGTACTTTTTTCGGAATAGTCAAAAAGTACCTCGTACGAAAAACGAAACAAGATTCCTTTCATATCATTTACTAAAAACTCACTGAAGGGTAAAATTGGATATAAACTATTCTATAAGGATATAAATATTATATATTGAGGAAACATGGATGTGGATGATAAAATACACCCTAGTAAATACCAAAGTATAAACAATCTCGGATAAAAATGAGATTGTGATATTTTCCCTTACCTTAGGTCCGATTTGCTTCGTAAGTGTCTGAACCTCCTGTATAATTATTTAAATAACGTAATTGACTACTTCCAGAATCATATTTATTTTTATTATATCATATATGGTCATATTCTTAGCTTCTTAATAGTAATATTTCATTACTACTTGTTATTCAGGTGTTTATTACTTTTTGTTCTTATGCGTATTTTGTCGAATAAATTCTTATTTTTTGTAGGATATAGATACCTTATTTCCATAATGGTATTAGTGTAATATATATCATATTCATTCATTCATTCATTTCATTTATATAATCATTATGAAATAAAGATCATGTAGAATGAGTCACATCACATCATTGAGACGGTATTCCGTACGTACGCACGAGCGATGATATCGTTCCAATGATCGTGGAGTTGTATTGGAGTGTATGTATACTATTTAAGAATCAATATAACTTTAAAATAATCATATATACTCATTACTGGCACCATTATACCCATCCAAGTAAGGTAGTGGTGGAAAATAGTTTACACCATGGCGTGGAGACGGTATTCCGTACATACGCACGCGCGGTGATTTAATTTTCCATAGGATGGATAGACGGTGAAATAGGGTTTTTTCATACTTATAATAACATATAAGTATATGAGTGATACTGATTTTATTACTTCATAATGAAACAACTAATGAATAAGAAGTGGGAGAAGACATTAATTTGAAAGAATCGGTAACGAACATTACCTCTTCTTTGAAGCGCTTCTTTGAGACCTCCTTTAAGGGCACTAAAATTGGTCTTTGAAGAAGACCAGGACTTCTAGGATATCTCTAGGGAAGTATAGAGGAGAAAGTGGCAGGGGGTGGCCGAGTTTTAAGGCTCAATGTGGTGTGAGGAAGAGGGGGAGGAGGTGCCCTTTTATAAGGGAGGAGAGGGGCTCCTTTGGAAAAACTAAAAATATTATTTTACTATAAAGCCAAATTCGGTTTTAAATAGCTCCAAATTGAATTATTTAGAAGATAAGGTTGGGGTGGGTAGAAATCCTCTCATCCAATAGAATTTAGACAAGTTTAGGTTCCTATTTTAACCTTATCATTTATATTTAACTTTAAGTTAGATAATTTTACTTTTACCGTGTCGTTTTGTGTTCTTACACTATAAGGTTAATAAACTTACTATAACAACACAAACGAACCCCAAGTTGTTTATTATTAATATATATAACCATATCTATGTCATTTGGTCGAACCTTAGATTTTTAGGAATAAACTAACAATTAATAATATAATATTTGTTTTAAAAACTATTTTATGTAAATTTTGACACTATTTAGTAATTGATTTTTCTGAAAATCATAATAGAATTATTAGTTCTAAATAACTTAATTAACTCAATACTAACATGTAATATTAACCTAGAAAATTAGTTTAATTCATAAAAAGTCTCAAATTAAATTTCTTTGGGTATTTATAACATCAATTATGTCAATATTTAATTAAGAAGATAATTACTGCATCATGTTTGTGTCATAAATAAATTAAATTATTTAATGTCTAAAAATTACAAATAAAATACAATTATGTTAGAAATCTATTTAGATTTCTAATGAATATTTATAGTAGAATTTATCTTATGTATAACCCTATATTAAAAATGCTTTATTTATTAAACATTGATTTTAACTATTTTAACCCTTCTTTAAATAAATTGATAATAAATGTCCGAATCTAATTCATGTGGGCCTAAATGGTCATATTGTATTCCTAAGGTTGTTTTTGGTCGAATTAAACTTATACAATAGAATTAGGACATGTGTTAGGGTAATAATCATATCATTTGTACCCTTAATTACCCTATTTACTTTTAACCGTGGTAAAAAAAAGTAAAAAGTTACTATTCATCAAAAATTATTTTCATCTCATTGAACCACATTTTAGTCCTTGA
Source organism: Viscum album (assembly GCA_963277665.1). Classification (NCBI taxonomy): domain Eukaryota; kingdom Viridiplantae; phylum Streptophyta; class Magnoliopsida; order Santalales; family Viscaceae; genus Viscum; species Viscum album. Next base: position 12,991 of record CAUJRU010002408.1, on the reverse strand, counting down.
TATTAACCGTGTCCCTTGGATTTTCTAAATTCCACACACAGAAGCTGTAAAATTATGTTTTATGAAAAATTCAGTTTTTTTAACTACCACTTAGTGGTTTCACTATTCATCAAAAAATGAAAGCTTCCAGAAAAATACCAAAAATAAGGCCTAATATATATTTGATATTATGAATTTAAAAATGATTTCTATTTTACCAAATTCAAAACACATCTATTTAAAAATTAATTCTCTTCGTCAAAACAAATAGCGTGTTTTTAAGAGATAATAACTATCAAAAAATTAACACTTGTTTATGTTTGGTTTAAATGTGAAATTACATTCAATGACCCAAAATTGTATTAAATGGTAAAAATATATTCTAAATATACTTTAAAACCACTCAAATTTATAATTTATCACTATTAATTATTTTGATTAAAAAAGTTGTTTTTAATTATAATTTAGTAATTTTCAATATTCATCAGAATATGAAAGTTATCCAAAAAGTACAAAAATTTCACCCTAAGCTAATTTCGATATTCCGAATCCCAAAATGAAGTCCATTTGGAAAAATAAAATTTACAAAATTTTAAAAGGTGGTTATTACTATTCATCACGGCTAGTTTTAATAATTTTTTAATAGCATATCGTTGTTTAGTGAAACTCAGTATTGCGTACGATGCAAGCTATCGAGGAAGGTCACGATTACATGTAAAGAAATCCAAGCAAGTATTCTTGGTTTACTTGTTGTTTTGAAAAAATAACAGTTGTCTTTCTTTGAATATCCCTTAGTAAGCATTTTTGTGCTCATCCCATGTTTTTGAAATGTTTTTCACTGGACATAAAGTGGATTCGGTTCAGGGAAGAGATCATAGAAAAATTATACTGTCTAAAACATGGAACTAGACCTGAATCATTTTTAAAAAGTTCTTATTTTACAAAAAAAATTAAACTGAGTAGAAGTGTCTACTTTGTAATTTTTTATATGAAATTTAATAGTTTTGGCATAACTCTCTAAAACACTAAACCTAAAAATATACTTAATGTTAATTATTCATTTAATTTAAGATTATGTAATGTTAAATGGTTGGGTCCTTATAGTTGGTATCATAGGTCTGTATAGAAAACATTAGGGGTTAGTATATTGTTAAATTAATTTATGTTATGATTGAAATGATATATCATTTACAGATTACCATGATTCTTCGTATATGATATTTTAGTTTTGATAATTGTCTTTCACAGTGGAAATAGAGCGGCTTTTTAGGGAAGGCATATATTGGTAAATGACCTTCCAAATCAGCATCCTGAGATGGTCAGAATCAGAATTGAACAGTTTGTTACAATAATGGCTCATTTGACATTGGTGAAAATGATGGTTTTTTTATTCATGATATATTTATTTATTCTAAAAGTAGAAAAGACCATGAAATTTATTTAATGGTTTTATAGAAAACCTTGATTGAAATGAAACTATATGGGAAATTCAGAAAATGTGAGTTTTGGTTACAACAAATTTATTTCCATGGTCACATTGTTCCAAAAATGGCATAATTGTTGATCCTGCTAAAACAAAAGATGTTGAAGAACGGACAAGACCCAAAAATATAACTGAGATTCATAGTTTTCTTGGTTTATCAGGTTATTAACAGAGGTTTGATTACAATTTTCCATATTTATCTAGTCCAATGACTATGTTAACTCGAAAAGGTGTTACATTCATTTGTACGAAAGAATGTGATGATTGGTTTTAAGAATTGAAATTTATATTTTTGAATTATATTGTTTTAGAATTACCTTATAGAGATGGTGAATTTGTTATCTACAGTGATGCTTTGCTAAAAGGGATTGGTTTTTTTCACATGCAGAATTATCAAGTAACTGCTTATGCTTTACGTTAGTTGAAACCTAATGAGTTAAATTTCCCTACACATAATTTGGAATTAGCTGCTGTTGTATTTTTCTATAAAAATTTTGAGGCATCATCTGTATGGAGTAAAATGTGAAATATATACTAACCAAAAAAGTTTGAAGTATATATTAACAGAGAAAAAATTGAACCTGAGACAGAGGAGATGGCTACAATTAATCAAGGATAATGATTTCACGATCCTTTATCATCCGTGAAAGGAAAATAATGTGGATGATTCTTTGAGTCGAAAATTTAATGTTACTTTAACCTTTATACATTTGGAATGAAATACAATAGTTTTTTATTTGATGAAATTTGTAAAAGAAGTTGTTGGTGTAGGAAATTCCGGCATTTTGTTCAAGTGTTTGTGAAATCATCTCCATCAGACAGAATAAAGAAAGTGCAGAAAGAAGACAGTGGGTGACAGAAAAAGGTAGAGTTGGTTCTGAAGGGTTAGTTTCCTGAATATAACATTAATAATGATTATGTTTTGAGTTTTGGGAAAAGATGGTATGTGCCTTGTGATTTAGAGTTGAAGAAAGAGTTATTATATAAAGCTCATAGTTCCCCATTTTTAGTTCATTCTAGAAGTATTAATATTTACATAGATATTCACTAGTATTACTGGTGAGATGAAATGAAAAAATATATTTTTGAAATTACTATGAAGTGTTTGACTTGTTATCAGGTTAAATCTGAGTGATAGTTACCGAAATGAATGCTTCAGTCTTTACGGGAGCCAGAGTGGAAATGGGAAAATATATCCATGGACATTTTTTTGGAATTACCAAAGACATCTTGAGTTAATAATGCAATCTATGTTATTTTTGGTGGATTGAGTAAATCTTCTCATTTCCTTCTTATTCAAGATAATTTTTCTATATATCATCTTTCTTGGTTGTATGTTAAAGTGATAGTCAGGTTGTGTGGATTTACCATCTCCATTGTATCTGATCGTGATCTAAGGTTCACTTTTAACTTTTGGAAAGGCCTTCAGAAGTCATTGGTATTGAATTAAATTTTAGTACACATTTTCATCTGCAATCATGTGGGTAGTCAGAATGAACAATTTAGAACTTCGAGGATATATTATGTGCTTGTTCACTGTATTAAAAGGTAAGTTGGGACCAACATCTTCTTTTGGTTGAATTTTCATATAATAAATGTTTTCATTCTAGTATACAGATAGATTCATTTGAGGCATTATATGTTAGGCGATTTCGAACTCCAGATTTTTTAGATGAAGTAGGTGAAAGGAAACTGATGGGACCAGAATTGGTGGAATAGATGGAAAAAAAGTTATTTTTATTTAAAAGAACATGAGAAATGCTCATAGAGGGCAGAAAAGTTCTAGGGATAACCAAAGGAAGGATCTTTCTTTTGAGGTAGGTGATCATGTCTTTTTCAACGATTCTCAATAGAGATGTGTGATGCATTGTTTCAAGAAGGGAAAGTTGAGTCCAAGGTTCATTAGACCCTATGAAATCATGATAAGGTTGGATCGGTGTCCTAGACAGTGGATTTACCTCCTTGTTTATCCTAGGTACACAATGTTTTTCATGTTTCAATGTTGAGAAACTATTTTCCCAATCCACCTCATGTTTTGAGCCCAGAGGTAGTTCAGTTGGAAGAGAATATCTCTTATGAGGAACAACCAGTTCAAATTCTTGACATTAGAGAGAAAGTGTTACAGAATAAGGTAATTAATCGGGTAAAGGTTTTGTGAAAAGACCCATATGGTTGAATATTCAATGTGGGAATCTGAAAATGCTATGAGTGATAAATACCACCACTTATTTGATAAGTGAATAAAAATTGCGAGGATGCAATTTCCAAAAGGGGGAAGGATGTAACATCCCAGGTAAATGTAGAATAAAAAATATTCATATTTATTAATATTTTTGAATTAAATATTAATTTTACTTTAAATAGGATGCTATGTTTAATGGCTTACCCGATACGCGACAACGAGTTTCTTTGAAATCTTACATTTACACACTAATAATATAATAATATTATTTTAAATGATAGTTAACGACTTGCTGTTGTAATGTAAGGAATGAATATAACTAACTAAAATATTATTATACATGTTTTTTAAATGTTTTTAATTTATCTAATAAACATTATAGTCTTAAAATTTGAATGAATCTAATTTTAAGCACAAATATTCTAATATTCTTTAAAAGGTCAATTTACGAGCTTTTAAGGGTGAAACCTCATTAAATCTTGTCATGGTCACTATTATATGTTCTATTTCACAAAATAAAATTCTTTTTTAGAATCAGGACATCAAAATTTACATTAGATGAAATTTTGTAATTTTTCGGATAAAATTCATTTTTAAAGAATAGTGAAAAATACTGTATTTTAATTCAAAAATGCCTTTTAATATAATATATTTATAAGGTTAGATTATTTTTTAATTGGTTTTAAATTTGATTTGTATTATCTTTTTACTATTTAATCTAATTTTGTCCATTATAAGTAATTTTACTTTGAAATTGGACATAAATATGTTTCGGTATTTTGATAGTTATTATTTCTTTAAAACACACATTTTGTTTTGACAGTGGGAATTAATTTAAAATTAATTTCTACAACCACTGTATTTTGAATTACAAAAAAATGGATTCCATATTTTGAATTAGGAGGTCCAAATTTTTTAAATAGATAACTTTTATTTTTAGACATTATGAATATTTACTTCAGTAAATATTTTTATTGACCATGGTTAAAAGCTAAATCTGGTAAATAAGGGTAAACAAATATTATTATAATAATATAAAATTACCCTAACATGTGTCCTAATCCTATTGGCTGATAAATTTCCAACCATGGAATCCTTGTGTCAATTTTGGGACCCCATTCATCCACTTGTGAGTGATAATGGGACTTTATTTAATTAACTTAAAGTAAAGGAAAAAATGACATAAACAAATATCTTTTAGTAAATAAATTTTTACATGGGGTAATATAAGTTATATCTTCGACTATAAATATTAATTTGAAAGCTAAAATGATTTAGTAAATCATTCTATGTTTTCTATAATTTTTAGGCATCAAATAAATAAAATTATTTATGAGACAATATTTAGGTAGTGTTTACCTCATTAATGAATGATTTAGATAAATAAGATTATAAATAATAAAACAATATCCTAAACCTGTCAAATTCTTATTGGATGATTTTATTTCAAACATTAGTAATTTTATCATTGACATTAATGATTTTTCGACCTTTTGAAACTAAATAAATGTTTATAATAAAAAAATTGTTTCAATATTTCCTAAAGAGCCCCTCCTCCCCCTTATAAAAGGACACCACATCAAACCCATACCTCTCACATCTAAAGCCCCATGGATCATCCTAATTATTCCTAAATAATCTCCCCAAATCCCTATCCTCCTCCTATAAGCCATACCTTAGGCATAAGGAACTTCAAGTAAACCCTTTGGTTCAAACCAAAGGGAGATACCTGATTTAAAAGAGATTAAAGAATGCTCGAGTCAAGTCGGACATGAGGTAAGGGACTTCGTCTCAATATACATTCTTTGAGGAATATTATATTTTATACAAAACACTATCTTATAATTTATATAAACACATTTAACTTTTCATTTCATTCAAAGGTAATATTTTTCTACGAGGTAATTTACTAAACGAAAAAAAAAGAATGTTTTAACGTATGCAGTGACAATGACCTTTTCTACCGCTACAAGTATTATTTGATCTTTTTATTCCATAACAATCTATAATGTTTTTAAAAGGATAATAAATACCATATAATATTTTATGAATTTTGGTATTGAAAATGGTTTTGATAACGGATTTTTTATGTCAATATATTTAAATGATATATTGTGATTGAAATGTGGAAATGTTTTCTTTCCTTTATATTTGTTTTATATGTTATGATTTTATAATGGTACATGGAAATTTGATAGGTGGTTACATGATAAACCAAATGATGTGTAGTTGCATTATAAACCTGGATGGGTGGTTACATTATAACCTCCAATACATTGGGTATGGAAGTCGGCCGTATGGCTATTCTATTTAGTGATATGTGTGGAAGTCGATGTTTGGTTATTCTATCTAAGTACATTTATGTCCAAAGTTACCTTTATATGTTACATGTTTTTTCTATAGATTTTATGGAAATATTTTGATTAAAAAAGGGTAAGAAATGATCTTCTTTTACTGTAGAGTATTTACTAATTCATAAAGATGAAAAGTATTACTTATGAAAAGGTATTCATGGTTTACTTATTATTTTCAAAAACTAACAGTTTTCCATCTTTGTATATCCCTTAATGAAATTTTTGTCCTCATCCCATATTTTTGAAATGTTTTTTACAGGATATAAATTTTATTAGTTTAATATATGGGATCAAGGGAAATTATTGCTTTCTAAAACATGGAACCAGACAAGACTCTTTTTTTCAAAAATATTTTATTTTAAGAAAAAAATGGAAACTGAGAAGAAGTGTCTACATTGTTATTTTTTAGATGAAATGTAATAGTTATGGATTAACTCTATAAAACTATAAACCTGAAAATATCTTCAATGTGAATTATTCATTTAATTCATGATTATGTAATGTTTTAAAGTTAGGTCCTTATACTTGGTTATGAGAAGAGATGATGGAAATCATGCTTATAAGACTATCCTAGAAGTGAAGGAAAATTAAAATCCTTTATAGGATATATATATTGGGTAGAAATTGATTTCAAACTCATTTTAGGGTATAGTGAATACTCTAGAATATTTTGATTCAGTAAAGATTACTAGTATAGTGTTTGGAAGATGATTTCTAAGATAAACGATATAAATGAAAATTTTGAAATGGATCCCCAAGGAACATCTCCTAGTTCACTATGGCATATTTAATACTTTCACTATCGAAAACCATGGTATCTAAGAAATGATATAATATATATTTGGAAGCATTAATTATAGCCATTATACAAATTAATAAAATTTTAAAAAAATTAAGTTATAAAATAAATAAATACATTAATTTTGAATAAAAATTACTTGTAGACATACTCTCATGTCAATTTAAACCCTACATAAATGGTATTTTTATTACCCAAAAATTGTTGATGTCTTACAACAAATTTCCCATTAATATCTGATTCCAAAAAAGTTACTCGTGCATCTCAATAAACTAGTTCCTATTAATAATATATTTAATTATCATAATCTCCTCCATTGAGATTCTACCTGAGCAGGAAACATTATTGAGAGTTTCTCTACAACCTGCCTTCAATAAAACATTTTCTAAATACTGTCACAAAGGTTATATCATCGCACATATTGGGAATAAATTACCATTTTTAGTTAAAAAATATACATCACCATTTATAATATAAATGAAATTTTCAACAAAAATACAATTATAATTTATTAATTAATGTATTTTATGTCAAAAAAATCCAATCCACAAGAATGAAAAACAATTTACATCAATACATATATTCATATATAGTAGTAAAATATAATATGGTTCTACAAAAAATTCTTATATGATAAGTGTTAAGCTTTACCAACACCATTGGAATCTCTCTCTAGATAATATGACAATTATTACATATAAATGAATGTCTGAACATAAATAAATACATAACTTGTTCCCCCAAGAACGATTATGTGTTGTTATTAATAAGGAATGATAATTGATTAGGGTATAAAATAAATAATATAAAACTATCAAATTACCACCCCCTATATCTAAAAATTAATAAAATAACATCTATTAATTTATAATCCACACAATAACCATCCCATAAATTATCCAGTACTGTCAAATGAAGAATATAAAACTCCAATCCTTATCAAAAAACCAACCACTTTTCCACCCATTGGGACATTTAAATGAAATCTATAAGTATTTTTATACCTATAGGGACCCCAATATAATATATGTAATGATTAGGATATTGTAATCTAACTTAAAATTATGTTATTACTGGGTGACCACCCTTTGGAACATTCCCCAACATAACCTACCAATACATATTCCATGTAATCCACCTCTTCTTTAGAATAATTGTTGGTTAGTTTTCCACACTTTAAGGAATCATGTTCTTTTAATAATGAATGTCCTCATGTAATCTCTCTAGATTAACCCATCCCCAACATTTATACTAGCCTATAATCTAGTAAGTTATCTAACCATATGATCTCTTGATGTTTTCCTAGTGTCCTCCCTTAGGGATTCTCCCCAGGAAAACATATATTTTTCACCACCACCCATCAAACATCATCAGCCTAGAGATATACATAAGCATCGTTGATTATCCCAAATGGATGGAAACACACACCATCTATCTTACCTATCTCCTAGGTCAATCAGAAAAATAAAATTCATATGGTATATAGTCCTAAAAAAATTTCTTATCACACTTCATCCTAGGTTATACCACTTATAGATATGGGTTTATTAATCACTTAATTTCAAATATTCCACACAACTCATGAATGAAATTTTTTCTTAAATAATAAAAATCGTTTGTGTATTTGGAAATAAATTATAATATAATCTATTCATCCACCACACCATTTCACATTCACAATAATATTACTGACTAAATTATATGTTTGCCTGAGGGTTTATAAGATATTTAAATTTCATCACAACTATCAACTCATCCCACAATCTCCAATATACCCCCAAATACACATGGAATAAGCATTGGATTGTATGATCCATGATATATATGGAACATACCCATGTGGAATATGAAATGTACAGTATAAAATATACACTGCCACTATTAAACTCACTAAAAAAATGTTTATATCCACTATAATTTCATAGACTCCATGCTCCCAAACAAGGATCTTATATAACTCACTCCTTATCATGAATTTCATTAAATAACATAAGGGAAAACATATAAAAAGTGCAATGACCCTCATGGTAATTTGGAACATCCCATGTCAATTTTCATAATAATTACTATTCACACATCTTATGAATTTTGACCAATTTATAATATTCTAGTCACAAATTTTCCAATACAATTAATATCATTATTCACATGATAAAATAAATTATCTATAACAGTTTTATAATAACTAAATATTATAATAATCATCCTATTATAATATTTATAAAACCCACAATCATTATATTAAAATTCATAGTTGAAAAAAACAATTCTAGAAAAATTAATTGTATTATTTTATAAAAAATTATCCAATTTTTTATTTTATTCTATTATTATTTTATCAATGTAGGACTAAAATTCACAATATCAAAATTTATAAACATTCCAATTATTTATTTTATAATAATAGTTTCATGAAATTCATATACATTATATCATTTTTTTGAATTACTTATATTAATATTTATCACAAATTATCATGAATTATCTACCTTGATTCTATGATAAACACTAAACCTCAACTACCAATCATCATTCATATATTATTGTCTTTGGTTAAAAATTGTGGAATCTTCCACCCCGAAAAAATTCAATATATTTCTTATTAAGTGTATATAAAAAAATAGGTTACTTATTCTCAATGGAAAGATATAAAAAGTTTTTTTCAAAATACTATATCACACAATAATAATGACAAAAATAATCACTTATTTATCTTTATCTCCTGTTCACATTCAAATCCCTCCATATAGTTATTCAATGGATATTTATCCATGATATGGGCATAATAAAATATCTATATATAAATTACACTAAATAATTAATGTAAATTGTTCCATATATGTCATATTTTATATTTTATAAAAAATATAATAAATAAATTAAATAAATAAATAGTTTATTTAATTTTACTAAGACTTGGTTTCTACTAAAATAAAAAACATGATTTTTTTAAAATTATCCTATGATAAATATTATATCCTGAGTTCAATAATTATCAAATAATTTAATTCCAATGTTATAAAATTATTTTGTTATAATTTATAGCTGATAATCCTCAAATTTTATAAAACTCCCATTATTTAAATTTGTAGGTATAAATATTAAGAACCCTTTTAAAACCATTCATCCAAAGAAATATTTGACAATATTCATAATGAATAAATAATATCATAATTTTAACTTTATTATTTTTAATCAAATACTACATCAAATTAAAAGATAAAAATTTAAATGAACCTAGGATATTGAACTCCTATATGTAAATTTCATTCTCAAGTGTTTTCTTATACGCCGCCTTATCTCTAAAAAGATTATGAATGTGGCATAACTGAACACTATGGGAATCAATTTATATGCTCCTTAATATCAATTATATACTACCCAAAAGTAATATCACGCTTGATACAAACATCTTCAATACCAATCACATTTAATGGATTGTGAAAATAATTCAAAATTTATGACACATGGTACACATTATGCATCCTCCCTTACTAATAAGGTAGTGATAATTGATATTCTACCTCCACAGAACACTCTAATACCTTATTATTTCTTATAAAAAAACATTAAAATTTACTTATTTTGATAAATAATAACTTTACATTCTTAATAGAAACTCAAAAGAAAGAATGACCCCAAAAATAAAAATCAGAAACATTCATCCTTATATTAAAAAATGTTATTTTTTATAATTTTATTTCTCTTAATTTGATCCCATATAATTTTAATATACTATTTCACTTTGGAACAATCTTTATAACAAAAATAATCTTATCGCCAACCTCTTCCATGTATATAAAATCATTACATAGTCACCTACAAAAATCCTATAAATTTTACAAACCAATGGAGGAATGGTAATTATTATAATAATAAATTTACCCTAATTTTAATTTTTCTTACCATGATCCAAGAAATTTCAAGATTCATTCCCTCAAATTATACTCCATTTTATATATTATCCACACAATTTTAACATCATTATATATATGAATTTTAGTGCTATGAAAAAATAGTGCACTAATGTAATTTCAAAATCTCCCTAAAATACATGATATAAACTATCATAATAATATACTATCATCCATAAAAGTATATAAAACATAAACAAATTAATAATATAAATTTTCACAAAAATATTTTCTAATATTAATTATATAATTGGTAATAAAAGATCTACATATATAAATCAATATATGATAAATTAAATAATATTGAATCATATTTAGGGTGTGTGGTTTAACGTCTATGTTTTGGTCACTAAATATCATCCTAATTCCAGCCACTATGTGACTTCAAGCATGCTTCCCCATATTCTAGATATTTTTGATTTATAAAAAGGCCTAATAAACCACATTGGTAGACTCTACCATCTTGTATAATCATACAAAAACAAACAACTAAAAACAAAAATATCCATTTTTGGATAAACTTTATATTATATAATATGAAATTACACTAGAAAGTGAACTATAAAAATCAATTTACATGATATAAAAAATTTACTTGTAGGTCATATAGTCATATAAAAAAATGAATCACTACTAGATGGGATGATTATATACCTAACCAAAAATTAAATTTACATAAATAAGGGACGTGTCACAATTTCCATGGATACACCTCCTAACTTTCTCTATAAAACATATCAGTTCCACATTTTCATCCACCTATGTTGGAGATATCACATAGATCTTTATGTCAGCCACAAATTATGCACACATTCCAAAGTTCTTTTTTATGAAATGAGATTAAAACTAAATTGAGAACCATAGTTGGTGTCCATATTAAATCTGTGATTCATGGGAATGCATGTAATTAAAAAAATAATGTTTTAAAAATAGAATGAAAACACTTTAAAACTACTAGATACTAGAGAATCCAACCAAAATATTGACACATACCTACATTAACAAGTATTGGAATGGGAAGAATACCATATGGTCAAAATAGAGAAATGTTTGGATGGTCTATTAACACTCAATATAAAATTTTATAGGAAATTAATTTCTCTAAATCATATCCCCCTAGTGAATGACGTTTCATCGATTCATATCAACATCTGAATGATATATCAGCAAAACTAATCAACTTTTGAATAACCTACCATTTAAAGTACTCAGGTGAAAAATATATATCCAATATTATATGGGTGAATGATATATCATTAAAAATACATAGGTCAATTATATGTCACCAATTACCACTAGTTTAATGATGTATCACTAAATCATAACCCCATGGTGTGTGATCTACCACCACAAAAATCCTATGGTCAACATTCAATAACTATAACACATTAACTGCGTAGAATGATCCATCATTGAATCATAATCCATAGATAACGTTTAATCAGCATATATAATTCCTTGTGGTGAATGATCTATCATTGAATTTCAATCCCAGGAGAATAATTTCTCGGTTAATATAATCTCCTATGCTGAATGATCCACCATAGAAAAAATTACATGGTGAACTATCTATCACCATATATATTCACCAAAGTTGAACTATCCATAACTAAATATAGATCCTTGGAAATAAAAACTATGATATTATAGGTGATTAATATATCACCACAATATATGACCTAGTGAATGCTATTCCACTTACTCAATAAACATGGGGAAAAATTCATCACCTCAAGAACGATAGAATAGTTTAGTAGTTAATTTAAAAAATCAAAAATAAAATCATCCCAAGTAATAGGTATAGATAATGATCTATCACTATAGGAATCATTCCCCCAATTCCAATTTTTCACAAGACAACCCACTAGAATATACAATACATTGTACCCATTTTATATAATTTAACCATCCCAGACATGGATTTAGGTTACATACCATCACTTGAATCACTAGAATCACAAAAAATAATGAAATATATATATTTATTTCCCATCATAATTTCAATCTCACCCTTTCTCCTAACCTCAATTTACGTTCCAATCACCAAATAAAATAGATAAATTTTGTACAGGGTTCACAAAATAAGATTGAGATACAAATTCCAACTTATATTTCAACTCCATAAGTATCTATTTTCTCTTATTGGGTCAAATTTAACACATTGGGAATGTATTCTACACAGGAGGTTTAGAGGAAATATCTAGATTTGAATTTTTTATACTCATTTCGAAATAAAAAAATTTATCCATATATTGTTCCGTTCAATTTTTTTAACATGAA
>CAUJRU010002407.1:0-78551 GCA_963277665.1 Viscum album | reverse complement strand
TGATTATTTAGATGAAACAACCTCTATCCCACTAAAAGCATATCCTCAAGAGTTACTGTTCCTCCTACTGATATTAGGAAGTGCCGTAGGGAGTCTGTACGAGGAGATCAAAGTAGGTGGAATGTATCTTTGGGCAGCTAGAATGTATGCTACGAATGTGAGAGGAGCGAGCATACTAGGCCTCAGTGCTAGAGATACCCGATGGAGTGCCGATCTTGTGGAAATATGGGCCATATTCACCATTTCTATCTAATCTTCTCACAAACAGCTGGTGGTAGGGGTTTTTCTATGACCCCACATTTAGGAGATGCATTACCAGTTTCTCACCAAACTAGGAACTAGATTTCTCCCGGCCTTTCTGGCCGATGTGGAGGTCGCGATTATGGTGGACAGTCACCAGGCTACCAATGACAGCAGAGTGGATCAGCTTAGAGTGGACAGCCAGGTTCGCAGGGCCGCGGTACAGTACAAACCATTGTAGTGGAGCAGACCCATCAAGAGCAGGTTCTCGACCCTTCTACAGTTCGAGGTACGATCTTAGTATCCTCCGTTTTATCTTCAGCTATTTTCGATATTGGTGACAGCATAACATTATCTATGCTGATGTTGTGGAGAGCCTAGGGCACTGAATAATTTCCTCTGTCAATACTTTGACTCTAGAAACACTGTTGGGGACTAGAGGGGTTGGTGTATGTTAGTGCAGAGGGTTCCCTCTTGAGGTTGTAGGCTATCAGTTCATAAGGGTCCTCTATGACCTAGAGATGACATGTTCTGATGTCATTCATTGAATGGACTGGCTAGTTCCCTTCCATGCAGTCATTTACTGTTATCGCCATAGGGTGAGTTTCGTATCACCATAGGGTGGATCCTTTCTTCATATAGGCGAATGAGATGTCTGGGTGAGCAGAGCGGTTCCAGAGCATCATGGGTTGGGAGCAGTTATAACCCATATTCCTAGTCTTTTTCTGGATGACCAGGGTACTTCCGAGCTATACATTCCTCCAGTGGTGGATCGTTTCAAGGATTTCATTCCAGATGAATTTTCTAGTTTTCCTCTAGATCGTGAGGTAGACTTCTCGATTGAACTCATTCCAGGAGCGACGCCAGTGTCCATTCCTACTTATAGGATGGAAACACCTAAGTTGCAGGAGCTCAAGAAGTATTTGGAGGTGTTGTTGGCGAAGGGTTTCATCCAACCCAGTAATTCTCCGTGGGGTCGCCTGTTCTGTTTGTAGATAAGGAAGATGATACCCTTTTGATTTTTGAGACTATCGGAAGTTGAACCAGTTGACAGTTAAGAAACAATATCCCTTTTCGGGGATCGATGATATTACTGATCCGCTTCAATGGGCTCGTGTGTTCTTGAATATTGATTTTAGATCCGGTTATCATCAGTTGTGAGTTAGACCATCTGATATACCTCTTAGAGTTTTTAGGAGTAGGTATGGTCTATACGTTTATATGATTATGCCATTCGGTCTCACAAACACACCTGTAGATTTCATGGTACTGATGAACCGAGTGTTCCATCCATAAGTGGATTCCTTCGTAGTGGTTTTCATGGATGAAAACTTGGTGTACTCTCACACTCGACACGACCATGCTACCAATCATGAGATTGTTTTGAGTACACTGAAAGAGCATTAGTTATATGATAAGATCTCTAAATGCTACTTTTGGATGGATCCGATTCACATCATGGGTCATGTTATCTCAGAGGTAGGAGTATCAGTAGACCTAAAGAAAGTGAGAGATGTAGTTTAATGGGAGAAAACAAAGAACGTCTTTGAGGTGCAGAGTTTTCTAGGGCTGTCTAGAAACTATAGGTGTTTCATACAAGAATATTCACTCCTATCAGCACCACTGATAGGTCAGACCAAGAAAGGGGAAAAGTTCTTATGGTCAAATTCCTATGAGTTAGACTTTCAAGAGCTGAAATGGAGGTTGACATCAGCACCGATACTAGTCTTTCCATAACCAGGGTAAGAGCTATACTGTTTACTGTGATGCTTTATGTATCGGGTTGGAAGATGTGCTTATGCAGGGAGATAGAGTCAATGCATACGGGTCTCGGTAGTTGAGGCCACATTAGAAGAATTACCCAACGCACGATCTAGAGTTGGAGGCGATTGTTCAGGCCTTACGCTTTTCGAGACAGAATCTCTTGGGAGAGAACTTTGTGGTGTTCACCAACCACAAGAGTTTCAATTGCCTCTTCACTTAGTGTGATATGAATATGATACATAACAGATGGTTCAAGTATCTTCAGTACTTCTACTTTGAGCTTTCTTATAAACCTAGGAAGGGAAATGCAGTGGCTGATACGTTGACTAGGAGAACTCAGATTCAGGTAGTTCAGGAGGCCAATAGTGAGTGGCAGCTTATGGCTCTATTATATGAAACGCATTTTGAGGTTAACGAAAGTATGAGGAAGGCTTTTCATTCCTCAATAGATACTACCTCAACAATTATTGATATGGTACGAATGAGGAAAATATCAGATTCTGAAGGCCATGTCATACGGGAAACCGTGTCAGGATATGACCGTATTCCTGGACGGACAGTAGGAAATGATGAGATGTTGAATTTCCAAGGATGTGTATGGGTGCTAGAAGACATACAGGAGGAGCTGATGCATGATTTCCATTCCTCTGTTTTGGCATTTCATCCTAGCGTCACCAAGATGTATCGTGATCAACACCATCAGTATTGGTGGCCAGGTATGAAGAGTGATGTTTGCTGGGTTTTTCATGAGGTGTTGCACTTGTCATTAGGTGAAGGCAGTACATGAGCGACCAGCAGGGCTTTTACCACAATTACCCATTCCCGAGTGGATGTGGAATGATGTCATGATGGACTTCATGACTGAGATGTCGAGGTCATCATGAGGGAATGATGTTGTATGGGTCGTCATTGACAGACTCATGAAGGTTTATAACTTCTTTCCCATCATGGAGTCCTTCATTTTTGATGAGATGGGATAGTTTTACATCCATGAGATTGTACATCTACATGGAGTTCCACACTCCATTGTTTTAGACAGAGATGAAAATTTTACATCACAGTTTATGTACGGGATTCAGATGAATTTTGATACATATGTACTTTTGAGTACAACATATCATTCCCAGACAGATGGTCAGTCCGAGCATATGATTCAGGTGCTTGAGGATATGCTGTGAGCTTATATTCTGGATTTTGGAGGTTCTTTGGAGAAGCATATACCTCTTGTGACGTTTTACTACAACAGCAGTTTTCAGGTGACTATTTTGATGGCACCTTACGAGGATTTGTATGGTAGGCCATTCTGATCACCCTTTTGCAGGCTGGAGGTAGGAGAAGCTTCTTTTCTTAGACCACGTCCTGTTCATGAGACTTCAGAGCAGATAAAGTTGATTCGGAAGAGGATGGCTACAACACTATCTCGATAGAAGTCTTATGATGATCAGTAGAGACGACCTATGGAGTTCGAGTTTGGGGATCATGTTTTCCTTCTTGTCACAACGAATATGGGACACAAGAGATTTAAAAGACAGGGTATTCTTTCACTGAGGTACGTCGGGCCTTTTGAGTTGTTGGAGAGAGTTGGTCCAATTTTTTCTATCATGTTTAGTTACCACAGAGGTATCAGACTATGCATGATGTCTTCCACATTTATAAGCTCTTACTTTACTTTTCAGACCCGTCTCATGTCCTTCAACCTAAGGAGGTTGAGCTCGAAGCTGATGCATAGTTTGAGGAGCATCCCATCCAGATTGTCGATCGCACTACGAAGGTTCTCTATGCTCGGTCTGTTCCTCTGGTACAGGTGATATGGCAGCACGAGCGAGTACAAGATGAGATTTGGGAGAGGGAGGCTGATGTACGATCGTAGTGGCCGGAGTTGTTTGGGGTTTCTTCTTCCACACCTCGCTAGGGAAATTCAGGGATGAATTTTTTTAATGGGGGATCTTGTAAGAACCCAGACCTTCTTTTCAGGTATATTTATCAATTCTTTGGTGTTTCTGATAAATGAGGAGTTTCTTGAAATTTTTAAAGTACACACGATGTAATTTATGAGTACACTCCGGGTACACTCTTTCCGCGCAAGGTTGTGTGTTGGCTGTGTCCGGGCTACACACACAGCAATGTAGGAGTGATTTGGAGGCTGTTTAAAGCAGAGTATAGAAAATCCTAGTACACGTCATTTACTCCAAAAGTAAACATCATGTTCTTTTTTTCTTTTAACATACCAGGGAAGCATCCTAACACCAGAACTATCTTCTTCTAGTTTTCATTCATCTGAGAGACACCGTATGACCACAAAACATCCCCGAGCCCCCAAGCCTCCGTCTGTTCTCTGAATCGACCGATGTTGATTCATTAGAACCGTAGCGGTAAGATCTCTCTTCTCTTAAATATTTTTTCTCCAATTCCTCGTATTTCTCAAGTTATCGTGGGTAAGATGTTTTGTGCTTTTTCGTATATCTACGATGTTATAAAGAGATTCAAGCCTATTGGTTCTAATATATCGATCTCCTAGCATCTAGATAGGTGGTTTGTGCCTTTCTGTATAATGTCCTTGAGTACTATGCACAAATTCCACCAATACCCACGAATAGGGTATTGCATGTTTACCGTCTTTCCCCTTTTGTTTTCTTTACATGATTGTATGCTTGTGTAGAGGTAATTTGGATATGTATAAGGATAATTGAAATGCATAGATGTTTTTCCCATGCCTTGTTCTTTATATGACCTTTTGGTCTTGTTCAGATTATTTGTCGTTATAACTATTTTCCATGCCTTGTGACCGTAGGATGGATTGATGTACCCTAACATTGCTTGTTGTGTTGTAGACTGGTTAGCCAAGTAGCTCTGTAGGATTACATCGGAATTATAGCATTATAATGCACTGAATGGCATGGGACCGTGAGAACCCGGTGCTATAAACTATAAGGGGATAGACCGAGTGAGCTTCCTCAGAGAGTCTTGGATATTTTAAACTATATTAGCTGGACCGAGTGAGATTCCAAGAGAGTCTTGGATATTATAGACTACAGAAGGATAGACCGAGTAAGACTCCATAGAGTGTCTTGAGCATTATAGACTACCGGAGGATAGACTGAGTGAGCTTCCTCAGAGAGTCTTTGTTTGTGTTATTTTCCTTAAACCATTCCAGGCTATAGGAGGAACTGACCGAGTGAGATTTATCCGAGAGTTTGTGATAGACTGAGGCTATAAGAGGAATTGACCGAGTGAGCTTTCTTAGAGAGTCTCTAGACCTTGGCGCTATAAGATGAATTGACCATGTGATCATCCTCAGTGAGTCCATGCCTACCTTAGACAATATGTGGAATTGATTGAGTGTGCTTCCTCAAAGATTCTTATAATTTCGTATGACGAAACCAGAGGAGTTAGTCTGAGTGTACTGCCCAGAGGGTTGTTGGCACATCTTGGAGAGGACCAGAGTGGATGGATGTGAGTACTTCCTAGAGTGATTTTTGTTCTGGTTAGTTGTTGCTTCTCTTTTACTTGTTGATTTTTTGTTTGTTTACTACTGTGTATCATCCTAGTTACTGCATACTATTTACTGTTTACTGTTTACTGTACATTACCTACCATATATTCACTGACTTTTAGGGACAGATCTTTAGGTGGTATCCTACTGGGATTTAGTCTCACACCATATTTGGGTTATGCTTTTGGGCCCAAATTGATTATACTATTGTAGGTATAGACATGGGAAATCACACTTCGACTTCAGGCGCTTGATTTCATTTAGAGTAGGAGAGCATGGGACCAAGCCGAGGATTGTGATGCTGAGGAGCCATTTAAATTTATTTTGTAATTGTTTTTAGTACTGTTTGTATTTCTGTCATTGTGACATGTTTGGATGCTTTCCAAGACATATGTGTCATGCATCATTTATATATATGTTTTCTCCAGTTGTTTTTTGTTTTAGCCTTCCTCTGTTTACTAGTGTACGGATTGTTTACCTTTTCTTCTATTGTATGTGTTCATTATTGTTTCTCTTTTACAATGTGTACTATGCCAATGAGGGCATAGTTTCTCCACTATCACACCCAAGGCCCCAGCTGCTAGCTGACAGCCTCTAGAGTTTGGGGAAATGCGTTTGAGGCCATGTGACCTACCAGGTATGGGGCACCTCTTGGTGGATTACCGAACCAGGACATTACAATAATGTGCCAAAACATATTAATTATACTATGTAGAACATGTTGTGGAATCGTATGACTCGACCGAAAAATTAACATTGATGAAATCAAAAAATAGAGTATGTAATGTGCTTAACAAATGATATTATGAATTGGATCCAAGCTCAACTATTTAGATGATAATATCAATTAAATTTTGTGGATTAAATTTTTTTAGATGAAAATAATAGACACCCCAAGAAAATAAAAATATTTCTTTTATAATAAATGTAATTCTTAAATAGATTGCGATGCATGCAACACCATTTTTAATGAATTAAGGTTTATTATTTAAAATAATATTAAAACATGACCGATGTTACGTAACCATTTAATTAAAGGGTATTAATATAACTACTTTTATTATGAAAAAAATTATATTTTACACACTTAAATTTCGTATCTATAGGATATAAATAAAATTAGGGATAATTTTATATAAAATGAAATGTTATTTGAAAAAACAATTTTTTTTCTAAAATATTGTTTTGATTGGATTCATGCACATATTAAAAAATAAATTTATAACACTTATTGAAAAATAATTTTATAAAATGATATTCATTTTTGGAATAAATATTTCAAAATTATCTTATAGTGATTTTTTGGGATTTTTCATATATGTTCACTTTTTCAACGTATATTGAAAATTAATGAATATTAATTGAAAACTAAATTTTCATATAAAAAATATATAAATGTAAAATATATATGCAATTGGTTATAATGTTAAATAATAAAAATTATATTTATATTAATCACATATATATCATTGGAAAAAATTTCATATTTAAATTGATATAAAAATATTGTATCATTTTGATAATTTTCACATTAAAAACCCACTTTATCCTCTCTCCAATGAGATTTTATCTAAATGATAATTTTGTTATTATATATATCTAATTTGGAAAATCTATTTTCATATTTGGAATAAGAATAATTTATATTTAATAATATGGTAGAAATAATAACTTTTTAAATTTAAATTTAAATAGAGTAAAATTATTTACCATTGATATGGTAATAATGGGTTTATAGGGTGTTAAATAAATGATAATGTATATGATCGCCTAAAATCATATATATAGTATATTTTGATGATCTATTTAGGACTTATATTGTATAAGGATTTAGAATTATATAATATGGATATTTTTTCAATGTGATATTCAAGGAAACACCTTTTAAATTCCAAAAATGACATTTCTTCCACTCACCAAACTTATAAAAGTCCAACACTCTGTACATACTTCACACCATTAAAACTATTGTATCTATTAAATACATAAAATATCAACTTTCCAACATTTATAATATCATACAATAATCCTTATTATTTTACGAAATCCAATATAAGAATGAAATAGCATAATCTTAAGAAGGATTGTCGTAGAAGATGTAATGTTCTTCAACTAGAATTTTTAATATATGTCTTCCTAAAAGAAAATATATTTTTATTAAACCATATTTATTAAAAAACTACATATAATTAATATATTTATATTATTTTATGATTTTATAATTACCTAAAACCTCATCAAGTTCCATAAAATAAGTGTTGGAATCATTATTCATGTGTACAGAAGACTACCACCTCACAAACATATTTCATTCGTTATTTTTCTACCACCTTTCATTATTGGGTATGAAGATCTATGAGAAGATTATGTATGAAATTTAGAAAATAATTATAAATACCAAATAATTTTTTCATATATACCAGTTTATACATTCCATTCTATATGGGATATAATTATGTCATTCATGTTTTTGGGGAAGTACCTCATCACATAGCGATGTGATTCATCATTCAGTAACACTTTAGGTAGAAATTAATAATTATAAATTTAATAAATATATGTTTTATAGGTAAAATAATTATGATACTCATGAAATGTTTACCATTTTTAAATTATAATAATTCATTTTCATTCTGGCATTTTCACTCACTTCGAGGTGGTTGCTTCTTTCGTGTGTGTGTGTGTGTGTGTGGACTACTACTTTAACGATGCGATGGGGCACTATTTTAATCAACCAAATAAATAGATGACATATATATATATATATTATTTTAAGTAAATAATATTGTAATTATGATATTTTAATCATTTAGAAAAATATAACTTAAACATGTTAAAAAATGATCAATGAAAAAATGAAATGTTACTCACATGTATGTATGAACTACCATCTCCTTGATCGTAACACACTCCATTTTTCATATCCTTATTAATGACTGGTTTTAAAATTATATTTTATGTGTAACAATTATCATTATTTCTTGTTTATTATAATTTAGATGATATAACCATATAATATTAAGAAGAACATGAACTTTCATAAACTAGAATGAATTTGAATACATAGAAATTAACAATTGAAATGATCAAAATTTTGAATGGTTATTATTGAACGAGTTATAAGATGTTATAAAAGTTTCCTATATGACATTTTAAAAATCAATATGTTTTTTTATAAAAATTTAATATCGTGTTTAATTCCACTATATAGGAGGATTAGTCACATTCAACCAAATGAAAGTGTTAGGCAAGGGACTTCACCTCAATTACCCTTCACTAAGGAATATTGTAAAGTTATGCACATTAATTCATTTATATGGTTTATATAATTCCACAATGACATAAAATACAATTATTTATAAAAAATTCCTATTTTTTATGTTTCTATTTTACTTATTTAATCCAATTGCGTTGGAATTGAGAATTACTATGTGAAAATGTTTATTGAAAAATCTAACTTTCTTTTCTAATTGTCAATATTATTTTTGAAAGAATCACTATATTATTAATTTTTTTCTATTTATATTAATTTTATCTTCAATTAACATATTCCTATGTTTTGGATATATTAATTTCATTAAACACTTAGGATTTTTACATACATTGCTTACTTGGACTGTAATTTGATTGACTGAGTAAATTTTTTAAAATAGATATACATTACTCATTAAGGATATTTAATGATAAGGAATATTAATTCATGAACTAAATCTATTATTAAATATATGAGTATTGATTTTTACATATTGACAATGGTGGGGCATGGTTATAGATATCCACTTGATGCATCGTCATGTCTTATTAGAAAAATAAGTTGGACAAATCGGATGTGTTTTTCCCAGTTGTTTTAAACCATAATGATGATAGATCTTGATGATAGAGATATCAGGTAATAGATATATGATATAAAATAAATAATCATTTAATTAATTTATCATCATTGATAATTTAATGATGATAATATATTTGTATGAATTTCATTTTCATTTATTGATTAAATGGAATGACTTTTAATGTTTTTAACATTCAATGTGGATTATTAATTATTCTATCATGATAATAAAGTAAAATAAAATGAATTTGTGTTCATTTATTTTTTGATAACATGTTTGTTATTCTTTATCTTATCCAGATAAATAGGTTTATTATAAGAAATTTCTATTCTATTAGTTATAATTCCATGTTGATTATTCTTATTGATTCAATATAGTATCCATTTTACTCCACCTTCAATGAGAATTTGAGTTAAGTAATATCATTTTTTGACAACAAATGAAGAATAATTCATGTAATTAATTTTCATTGATTCTATTTATTTTTATTTGGTGAGGTAATTTTTTTCATTTTATTCCACAATATAAAATGGGTATCGTGAATGTATTTTGTTATAAATAATAGATATATTGATATGCCATTCTGAATTTATCAAATTATATCTATATTAATGTAATAATGTTTGTCATGAACTCTAAGCTACTGGGGTTAGGGACAGTCCAAAAGATATTCAGTTCACAATAACTACTAAAAAGTAAAATAAAAATTTCCATAAATTGATCAATGTATAAAATCCTCATAAATTAATATATAGATATTCACCACCACAATAGTGTGAAATACACCCCTAACTATTCCTTAAAATTGTTATGAATGATAGAATGACCTCTGATTGGACACTCAATATTTGATGATTTTTATTCATTAATGATCTAAATTTTCAATATTTTTTCATAATGAAGATATGTTTTGGGAAATAATTACATGTTTCTTATAATAATTTAGGTTTTATATTATGGTTGACAGAAAATAGAAATCAATAGATGCAAAAATTTAAAATTTTTCCTCTTGTATAATATTGACGTTTCCTAAATATTATATACTAATCAACATAATTATTGACCTGTTGAAGAATAATAGGGAAATCAAATTAGCACCATGTAGATGAACTAGATTCTTACCACAAGTGGATAATTAAATTTAAGTAATAACGAGGCATGTTTCAGTTACAACAAAAACAATAAAAATATAAAAACTTATAGTTACTAGTCCTGATCACACGATATCTGCCATATCATTCAATGATTTAAATTATATGCTACAAAATTTTACAAAACAAATAGTCTCTTTTATTTGTCAAATTTCTGAATTTCACTATGAATAGATCATCCAAAATGAAATTGAGGTTCATAACATGGCGATATAATTAAGATAATTATTTTTAACATTCATAATTATCTCAAACGAGGATACTATGGAAAATTGGGGCATGAGGATTATAGGGAAATATGATCCAAATTAAATGGTCAATAGATCTATATAATCCTAGAAAATGACAATTAAAAATTTTCTAGTATAGTCAATCCATGAAAGTAAAATTATCCTAGAAAGTTTAAGAAAAATGATCCAATATAATGCACATTTTATGGGTCTCTCATCAAAAGAATTTTAAAATTAAGAACCTAATATTATGTTATATATATATTTCAAATTAATGCTTAATATTTTGATATTTTTAATAATCCATACTCATTTTTATATCATAAAACATGTTACATTTAATTTTCTTGGAATACTCTAATATTTAAAAAAATTGCTTGATAGAGAATGCAATTTTCAAAACTGTGCCTGAATAAATAATGTAATATTAATGATTAAATTTAATAGTTAAAACATTTATATAAAAATTGGGGTAATATTTTGGATTAATTTTATTATTATATATATATATATATATGTAATTTTCAATACAAATTTTTTGATTTCTTCTTAGGATTTAAAAAATTAATTTATCATTAATCATAGTTTAGTCTTCAAAATATTATTTTCTTAAGATTTATTATCATTATCATTATGAGTTAATATTATAATTAATTTTGGATACATTATAAATTTTATTTTATAAATTTGATATCAGATATGAATAATGATTTCAAAATTAACACATGACTAATTAATAATATTTTTTTAAATATTCATTATTCAATGAAAAGTGAAAAAACACTTTTTTTGAAAACTATTTATTCATTTACAGTTCATAAAAAGACACATTGAATTGTAGATTACTAGAAAATTTTTAATATTTAATTTTTTATTATAAATAATAAAAAAAATTACTTAAATAATTATTATACATGAATTTTATATCAAAAAATGATTATACATAAGAAGGTAGTTTTCATGAAAATCATGTTTTAATTTTGAATATATAATTTTGAATTAAATTTTTCCACTTTGGGGAATGGAATATGATTTTATCTATTCATTATTTTTAATTATAATACCTAATATTATATTTTAATGGAATTATATCTATTGATTAATATGAATACTATAAATAATTGTTTTTTTACGGTGAAGGTATAATCGAACAATTATGGTTAAAATAAATGAGATAAAGATTACACATAAATAAAAATATTTTTATTCATTAAGTGGATTAAAAAATAAATTTAATATTTTTTCAATCAGTTATAATTTTACAAGAATATTATAAATAAATAAAATTTTTTTGGGAAGTGTGAAATTTTATATTTGAAATCCAATTCTTTCTTCTTTTCATTAAAATCATACAAAATGATCTGTGTCGATTTTAAAATTATTGGTATATTAATTTTAGTAAGACTTTATTAGTTTATTTAAAAATATGTGAATATTTATATATTATAATTCATATAATAAAGTGTAAAAATTTTCAACCCTTCTCCATTAATGATCAAATTTTCACCTTATATATAAACATATTACTCATTAATATTGAAAAAAAAATATTTAATGTTAAAATTTTCCATCCAAGAGGATTTAAAAAATGGTTTGGTTTAAAATAATATCTAAATGTATATAATTTTTATTTTATTATTATAATGGGGCCATATAATCATTATGATTAAATCCATGTCATTTTAGAACCATTTTACGTGATTTAGGAAAATATTATGTTATAACAGTTCCTAAATTTCTAAAAATTCACATCGCCTACATTATAAAAGTACACCCCAGCTTCCACATATTTATAGGAAACTTAGATAAATAGTATTAAAATACCATTCCAAATTCACTTATTAACTTCTATATAAATAAATATGTGATAATTATTTTATTAAAGGGTTATTCTAAGGGTCCATAAAAAAGGGATCCAATGGAGTTCTGTTGAAGAAGAGGTCATTTGATGATATGACCTCTATAAATATATTTCATTTTATATCCCCTTAAAATATTATTAAACCATGGTTATACAGAAATAATTAATTTATCATGTATCCTATATTATAATTACGGCTATTTTATTACTCATTTTCATCTCCTTTCCCATCATATTTGAAATGAAATCATCATTATTGATTACCTGTGGACACCCTCCACCATAAAAAATTGTTGGGGCCACTTTTTTTATATTGTTGTATTTGTTGTCAATAGTTGTCAATGATGTTCAAAATTAATGAGATCAAGAAGTTATCCAATGAAATGGAGGAATTGAAATTCAGACGACTGTTGTACTGATCCTATGTTCAAAGAACATGTGTCAAAGGTGACACATTGTTTACAACAATGAGTAACATGAGGTATAATACATCAGAGGATGAATAAAGAAGAATGTGGTTTTGATGAAGACCATGAAATTCATCATTATTTCATGAGAGAACCATGGGTTTTGATGATGACCATGAAATTCCTATCTATTCTATGAGAACCATGCAATAGACATCTTAATGAGTTGAATCATATGCTTTGAATGAAGTAGAAAATGACGGTTGAAGAAAAAGACAATGTGCAATGGATTGGAATTCTGAGATGGCCATGCGATGATTGGAATTCTGAGATGGCCATGCACATAACATTGACTCAAAAGATTATGATGCGAAAGCTATTACTTCAATGAATATATATCACGATAGTTGAGTTTGTGATGAAAACAGAAGATCTGGAGGCGGTACAAAAAGAGCTGATACAAGGTGGCACATTTTTTCAGTGTTTTCCAAATTTATGGGCCTGAAAATCGACAAATGGAGAAAACTATTTTTGGAAAAGAGACTTTCATGACGTGTACATGAAGAAAGGATAACATGAAGACCTAGTGTTTTTCATGATCATAACATGAACAAATTTCCAAGGGAAGAGGGTCGTGCAAGTGTTGGATTAGTCGCGCAAGTGACCTGCACGCTGTGAAGAGACTAGAGCGCTAATGCCTAAAAGGATTCAAAACTTGCGGGCCTATTGTTTTTCAAGATCGAAACCTCAAAATATGAAAAAGGAAAGAAGTTCGTGCAATTATTGGTTGGGCCACGCAAGTGATTTGTGCGACAGAGGCTAGGGGAGATGAGCTGTGCACCGGGACTTGTGCACCGAGGGGTGACTTGCGCACCACTGCGCAAGTTGAACAAATGCATATAAATACTGGACCACCCCTACTCATTTCCCATAAGATCAACCCTTATAGAAAATCAGAGCCCTCGTCGCGCAGGGGTAGGAGTCACGCAAGTGGTGAGTGTCGGCGTATGCTCTTTGGATGTAGCCTTAGTGGTGAACCAAGTAAAACTAATGTTTTATCTCTATGCATGTGATTTTTTCATTGCTGATTATATCCATCATATAGGTTTAAGTAGTTCCTACCAACGTGGGAACAATATCCACAACTTTATAAAGAAAAATTTGACACACTAATTCACCCCTCCCCTCTCAGGGTGTCCCGGGGTCATACAGAAATATGTGTCTTCCCTCCATCACTAATTCTAATTCATATTTATAATGATTTTATAAATTTATATGTAATATATTAATGAATGAAATATAATTTAATAATTATAATATGTAATCTATTTTATTAACATCCAGTGAGTTGAATGTTGATACCATCTTTTATAGAAGCATTTGGATTACAACCTCCACGAAGTGATGTGATTCATCATTAATAACTACATAACACAGATAAAATTGATGAATGTATTCAAATATGTAATAAATTATTTATTATATTATCATAGTTTTTTAATTTTAAAACAATTCATTCCATTACTATCTATTTTTTTGAAAAATTGAGTCTTTACTCATTCATAGTATGACCTATAGTTCCCATTATTTCAATATAATTAATTTTAAATAAACATTATTAATATTTTATTTTTATGGTTGAGACCACTTTGTGTAAAAAAATTTATTTGTTGTCAATATTTTTCAATGAAGATCAAAATGAAGGAGATCAAGAAGTAATCCAACGAAATGGAGGAATGGAAATTCAGATGATTGTGGTACTGATCATAAGTTCAAAGAATGTGTGTCAAAGGTGACACATTTTCTACAATAGTGAATAATATTGAGGCATAATACATATGAGGATGATTAAGTAAGAATGGGTATTTTTGTTGAAGATCGTGCAATTCTTCATGATTTCATGAGAACCATGCAAGAGACTACTTTAAGAAAAGGATATTATGATTTGCATGAAGTAGATAATGACAGATGAAGAAGAAGACAGTGTGCAAGGAATTGGAATTCTAAGATGGCCATGCCCTTAACATTGTCTCAACATATGATGAACTAATCTTGTTCTATCAAACTATATATATCGTGATAGTGGAGATTGTGATGAAAGTAGAAGAGTCGTTGAAGAATGAAGATCACCAAAAAGAAAAATGAAGGTTACGGCCGAATCATATATTAATGGTGGCACTGTTTCCACGTGTTTGCCAAATTTTTGGGCCACAAAATCAGAAAATGAAGACTCAGATTGTATGCAAAAAGATGTGTTCATGAAGAGAAGTCTTGATAATGACTCAGTCATTTCTACGTAGAATCATACATCCAGAATGAACATGACAAATGGGAAAAAAATAGAAGAAGCAGTTTAAGATGTCCCTGATATCCAAAGAAGATGATGTATCTTGTTATCCATGCCCTTCTAATAATGATGAAATTTCAGGCATGAAAAATATCGAATAGGTGTCTTGTGATTATACCATAGGAATTGAAGTAACTTCGATCGCAAGTGATTAGGAGAAATTAATACGCTATATATAGGATATTCCTGAAGAATGTGTTGCGGCTATTTTTAGAATATTTTAATGCATGTAGGTTGAAAATATCCAATTAGAAAGTGATGCTGATAATTTGGGAAAGGGATTGCATGGAAAAATTCTTGAATGCTCAAAGCTCACCAAATAGATTAATGCCTTTGAAGAAAAAGAGGTAGTCACTAAGACTATAAAAGAGAATATCCATGCACAAGAAGATGAGCTGAAGAACTGCACTGAAGTCAAGAGTTTTTGATTGGAATAAACATCCAAGAGATTCCAAGAACTTGACTCTCTGTTACAAAACAATGTTAAGATGCATGAAGATAAATTTGAAATACAGAATAAGACTTGTGAAGCGAAGATGATCATGATTGAAGATCAGAAGATCATCCTCAATATTGAAATTATGAAATTGGAAGCCCAACTGACAGATCTTGAGAAGATCCATATTGAGACTTCACAAAAGAATGAAACAAGAGATGTAGTACTCAATGTTCATTGGTGGATAGTAAAGTTTAAATACCTTCAACATGTGGCAAGAAGATTATGACAACTCTTGATTATCCATAGCTAGAAACAACATCTGTTTCCATATAATGCACACTAGATGATGATAAAGCCAGATGACCTCCAACATGTGATAAGAAGATCATGAATTCACTCACTGATCCATCACAAGAAACTGAGAAATTGAAGGTACCATCCAAAACATCTTGTACTCTTGTTTCTAAATATTTTCCCACAATTAGTGTAGGCTCGAAGAAATATTCTAAAAAAGTATAGATGAGGATAGGTGAGGAGAAGAAACCAACCATCATGTCTAGGATGGATGGGAAGAAAAAGGAGGACGTTGGTTCCTCAAATAGAGTACAAAAAATTAAGAAAAAGGCCCAACAACCTCATATAGAAGATAAAAAGAAAAAATGATTTGTGGGTCAATGTTGGTGCTGCAACAGATTTGGGCACTGTGCACTGCATTGTTGGTACAATCCCTTTAATGGAAAATCACAATGAAAGCATGTATCAAAGGGATGAAATCCGATGAATATGTAACAACATCTGCAGGTCCAAAAGCATCTGTCTACAGCAAATAGATTTGGAATGCTTGATAACATATGTGATGTATACAACGGCAGTGGTCATAAGGTAGGTACCTGCCCATCTCAACATGCTTTCACTGTTGATAAGGAAATAAGGCCTATGATGTCGTCTATGAATGAAGAAAGTACCTCGGGAAGAAATCATAAGAATTTTGCGAACACACATTTCCCCAAGAAGATCACAGGTAGGGAAGCTGAGGAGACCCCAGATTTTAGATCCATAAAATTGAAGGGTCATTCATCCACAAGAGAAACTAAGAGATATGAAACTCCGATGAACCGATGTGGAAGATCCAAACCAGCTGCAATAGTTCCAAATGACTTGTTGGTCATATGTCCAAAAGATTTGAAAATAATGCCAGAACTTGAAGATGAAAATGCCAAGGATGGTGAAAAAGGAAAAGGAAAATTTTCACTTGTTAATGATGTTCTGTGTGAGTGATGTATGAGATCTGGTCACGTTGCAAAAGGTTGTCTAACATTAATACCAGAGAAATATGCAGTACTTAAAAGGAGTAAAAATGTATCATTAATGATGGCTGTTAAGAAGAACAATTCTCCACACAAAGCAGAAGAGAATGTGAAGAGAGCCATGCCACATCAACACATATCAAATCATATGATCAAATGTGCTGGCACGAAGAATGGACTGAACAGAGGATCTTGGCTGAGAAAAGCACTTCAACAATGCATCTCATGTTTACGAAGCAAGGAGGAACCACCTTATTCCCATAATCATTTTGGTATTGTATTTGTGTTAATAATGTAGGGAATTGAAGGTGAAGTATGCTCTCAGGGAGAGAACCTAAGAAGAAGTTTATTCTGTCAACTCTTGATAGCTAATCCAAAGATGTTTACATCCTTTTTAGATTCTTTAATTGATATTCAATGATTAAGATGATGAAGGATAACTCTTGATGAAGATGATAAGGAGTGTTTCTCTTGAGGGGGACAAAAATGTAAAGGCTTCCAAAATCATTGTTTCAATCAGTATAAACTCCAGCTGGTATAAAATGCAAATTACTCTATAAATTTCATGAAGAAAATTTCATTGGAAAAGGTATGTCATTTATCAATCTGTAAACCTTGTTTAATCAGAACAAATATCATTCTACAATGGGGGAGTAACTGAATTGATTAGTGACATAAGAAGAATGGATGTGCCCCAAGACCACATATCCTGCCTATTTCACTTGAATGTTTTTGATATTTTTGCTGATGAGAGTTCAGGAGTTTCAGGTTGATTATTCCCTATCACATTAGTTTTCTATAACCCAAAATGAATGTGGAAAACCCTTGAAGACAATGTAAATGAGTTCTCATCTCATGTGGTATCATGATCAGTGAATAATGGACAGCCTTGTTGTCTAAATCAAATCCTCTTGTTTTCTACATCGAGCACTGCTTATGTAGACAAAGAGTGAAATTATTGATGACACATTTCTTAAGTATAGATTGATAACCTCTCAACCATGAACTTTGTATTTCATGTCAATAAGGGTGAGAGAAAGTGAAATGAAACTTTGAAAATAATAGTTGATTGAATAGAAGGTTCTCATTTTGACATTGATGAATTCATTTCAGAAGATATGTAAGGCATTGACAACAAAATACAAAGGGGGAGATTGTTGGGTCCACATTGTGTAAAATTTTGTATTTGTTGTCAATAGTTGTCAGTGAAGATCAAAATGAATGAGATCAAGAAGTACTCAAATGCAATGAAGGAATGTAAATTCAGATGATTGTTGTACTGTACATAAGTTCAAAGAATGTGTGTCAAAGGTGACACATTGTTTACAATAGTGAATAATCACTAGGCCTAATCCATATAAGGATGATTAAGGTAGAATTGGGATTGGATGAAGACTGTGCAATTTATCATGATTTTATGAGAACCATGAAAGAGACTTCTTGAAGAATAGGATCGTATGATTAGCATGATGTAGAGAATGACGGTTAAAGAAGAAGACAGTGTGAAAGGGATTGTAATTATGAGATGACCTTGCAATTTACATTGTCTCAACACATGATGATGCTAAATTTGTTATATCAAAGGATATATATCATGATAGTGGAGTTTGTGATGAAGGAAGAAGAGTTGTTGAAGACGGAAAATCACCAAAAAGAAATATGAAGGTTGCGGACGAAGAATATATTGAAGGTGGCGCTGTTTCCCCATGTTTACCAAGTTTTTGGGCCTCAAAATCAGAAAATAAAGACATGGATTTTATGCAAAAGGAGGTGTTCATGAAGATAAGTCTTGATAATGACTCAGTAATTTCTAAGCAGATGCCTACATCCAGCAAGACAATGAAAAATAGGAAAAAAAGAGAAGAAGCTATTGAAGAAGGCCCAGATATCCAATGAAGTTACAGTATCTGGTTATCAATGCCCTTGCAATAATAAAGAACTATCAGGCCGGGTAAATATCGAACACGTGGCTCATGATTCTATCATAGGAATGGAAGAAACTTCGATCGCAAGTGATCAGGAGAAATTAATAATCTATATGAATTATATTCCTGAAGAATGAGTTGTTTCTATATTTAGAATATTTCAATTCATGCAGGTTGAGATCAACCGATTAGAAAGTGAAACTGATAATTTGTAAAAGGGATTGGAAGGAAAAATTCTCGAATGCTTAAAGCTCACCAAACAGATTAAATCCTTTGAAGAAAAAGATGTAGTCACTAAGACTCTAAATGAAAAGATCCATGCACTTGAAGCTGAGCAGATGAAATGCACTGAAGTCAAGAGTTTTTTTTGGAAGAAACGTCCAAGAGATTAAAGGAACTTAAATATTTGTTACAAAACAATGTTAAGATGCATGAAGGTGAATTTGAATGATTGAAGAATACTTGTGATGTGAAGATGATCATGATTGAAGATCATAAGATCATCCTCCATATTTAAATTTTGAAAATAGAAGCCCATTTGATAGATCTTGAGAAGACCCATATTGACACTTCAGAAAAGAATGAAACAAGAGATTCTAGTACTCCATGATCATTATAGGATATCAAAGCTAAAATACCTTCGACCTGTGACAATAAGATTATGACAACTCTTGATTATATATATCAAGAAACAACATCTATTTCCATTCGACGCACACTAGAGGATACTAAATCCAAAATACCTCCAACATGTGATAAGAAGATCACGACTTCACTCATTGATCCATCACAATCAACTGAGAAAGTGAAGGTACCATCCAAACCATCTTGTACTGTTGTTTCAAAATAAGTTCCCACAATTAGTACATGCTCGAAGAAAAATTATAAACAAGTATAGATGAAGGATGATGAGGAGAAGAATCCTACCACCATGGATAGGGTGGATGGGAAGAAAAATGTGGATTTTTTTTCCTCAAATATTGTGCAAAAAATTAAGAAGGATGCCCAACAGCCTTATACAAAAGATAAAAAGAAGAAATGATTTGTGGGTGAATGTTGGTGCTGCAACAGATTTGGGCATTGTGAACTGGATTGTTGGTACAATACCTCTAATGGAAAAGCACAAAGAAAACCTCTATCAATGGGAAGAAATCTAGAGAAGAAGAAACAACATCTGCAGGTCCAGAAGCATCTGTTTACAACAAACAGATTTTAAATGCTTGATAACATCTGTGATTTATGCAATGGCAGTGGCCACAAGGTAGGTACATGCCCATCTCAACATGCTTTCACTGTTGATTAGAAAATAAGACCTCTAATTCCATCTAAGTATGAAGCATGTACCTTGGGAAGAAATCATAAGAATAGTGAGAACACACATTTCTCCATGAAGATATCAGGTATGGAAGTTTAGAAGACCCAGGATTTTAGATCCATAAAATTGAAGGGTGATTCATCCACAAGAGAAACTAAGAGAGATGAAACTCTGATGAACTGCTGTAGAAGATCCAAACCAGCTACAATAGTTCCAAAAGACTAATTGGTCATATGTTAAGAATATTTGAAAATAATGCGTGAACGTGAAGACGAAAAGGCCAATGCTGGTGACAATGGAAATTGAAAAATTTCACGTGTTAATGATGGTTTTTTTGAGAGATGTATGATATCTGGTCACATTGAAAAAGGTTTTCTATCCTTAATACCAGAGAAAGAAGAAGTCCTTAAAAGGAGTAAAAATATACCATTAATGATCGATGTTGAGAAGAACAATTCTCCACACAAATCATAAGAGAATGTGAAGAGGGCCATGCCACATCAACACATATCAGATCATATGTTCAAATGTTCAGGAATAAAGACTGCAGTGAACAGAGGGACATGGATGAGAAAAGCACCTCAACCATGCAGCTCATGTTGATGAAGCAATGTGGAACCACCTTATTCACTTAATTATTTGGGTATTGTATTTGTGCTAATAATGCAGGGAATTGAAGGTGAAACATGCTCTCAGGGGGAGAACCTGAGAAGAAGTTAATGTTTCGAACTCTTGAGAGCTAATAAAAGATTTTTACATCCTTAGTATATTATTCAATTGTAATTCAATGATTATGATGCTGAAGGATCACTCTTTATGAAGATGATGAGGAGTGTTTCCCTTGGGGGGGAGAAAAATGAAGAAGCTTCCAAAATCATTGTTTCAATCAATATCAACTCATTCTCGTATTAAATGAAAATTACTATGTAAATTTCTTGAAGAACATGTCATTGGAAAAGGTATTTAATTTATCAATCTCTAAACCTTGTTTATTCATAATAAATATCATTCTACAAAGGGAGAGTAACTGAATTGATCAGTGACATAAGAAGAAGGGATGTGCCCCAAGGCCACTTATCCTGCCAATTGCACTTGAATGTTTTTGATATGTTTTTTGATGAGAGTGCATGATTTCTAGTTTGATTATTCCCTATCACATTAGATATCTTTAACCTGAAATGAAAGTGTAAAACCCTTGATGACAATGTAAATGAGTTCTCATCTCATGTGGTATCATGATCAGTGAATAATGGACAACCCTGTTGTCTAAATCAAATCCTCTTGTTTTCTAAACTGAGCAATTCTTAAGTAGGCATAGAGTGAAATTATTAATGACACATTTCTTAAGTATAGATTGAGACCCTCTCAATCATGAATTTTGTATTTCTTGTCATAATGGGGAGAGAAAGTGAATTGAATGTTTCAAAATAAAAGTTTATTGAAGAGAAGGTTCTCATTTTGACATTGACAAATTCATTTTTGAAGAATGTAAGGTATTGAAAACAAAATAAAAAGGGGGAGATTGTTTGGACCACATTGTGTAAAAGTTTTTATTTTTTGTCAATAGTGGCCAAGGAAGATCAAAATAAAAGAAAACAAGATGTACTCCAATGAAATGGAGGAATGGAAATTCAGATGATTATTGTACTGATCATAAGTTCAAAGAATGTGTGTCAACGGTGACACATTGTTTACAATAGTGAAGAATGGCGATGCATAATCCATCTAAGGAAGATTAAATAAGAATGGGTATTTGATGAAGACTGTGCAATTCCTCATTATTTCATGAGAACCATGCAAGAGACTTCTTGAAGAATAGGATCGTATGATTTGCATGAAGTAGAGAATGACAGTTGAAGAAGAATTCAATGTGCAAGGGATTGAAATTCTGAGATGGAAATGCACATAACATTGTATCAACATCTGAAGAGGCTAATGTTGTTCTATCAAAGGATATATATCACGATAAGGGAGTTTTTGATGAAAGAAGAAGAGTTATTGATGAAGTAAAATCACCAAAAAGAAAAATGAATATTACGACCGAAGCATATATTGAAGGTGGAGTTGTTTCCCCATGTTTGCCAAATTTTTGGGCCCCAAAATTGGAAAATGAAGACATAGATTGTATGAAAAAGGAGGTGAGCACGAAGAGCAGTCCTGATAATGACTCAATCATTTCTGAGCAGAAGCCTACATCCAGCAAGACCATGACAAATAAGAAAAAAAAGATAATAAGTAGTTGAAGAAGTCCCTGATATCCCAAGAAGATGTAGTATCTTGTTCTCCATTACCTTCCAATAATGAAGATCTATCAGGCATGGAAAATATCAAATAGGTGGCTTGTGATTCTACCATAAGAATTGAAGACACTTCGATCGCATGTGATCAGGAGAAATTAATAAGCTATCTGCATGATATTTATGAAGAATGAGTTGCTGTTATTTTAAGAATATTTCAATGCATGCAAGTTGATATCAACCGATTAGAAAGTGAAGCTGATAATTTGGAAAAGGGCTCGGAAGGAAAAATTCTCGAATGCTTGAAGCTCACCAAACAGATTAAAGCCTTTGAAGAAAAAGAGGTAGTCACTATGTCTATAAAAGAAAAGATCCATGCACATAAACTGAGATGAAGAACTGCACTGATATCAAGAGTTTTTGTTTAGATGAAACATCCAAGAGATTCAAGGAACTTTACACTCTGTTACAAAACAATGTTAAGAAGCAGGAAGATGAATTTGAATGATTTACGAAGACTTGTGAAGGGAAGATGATCAAGATTGAAGATCAAAAGATCATCCTCAATATTGAAATTATGAAATTGGAATCCCAATTGACAGATCATGAGAAAATCCATATTGAGACTTCACAAAAGAATGAAACAAGAGATTCTAGTAATCAATGTTCATTGGACGATAGTAAAGATGAAATACATTTAAAATGTGACAAGAAGATTATGACAACTCTCAATTATACTTATCAAGAAACAACATCATTTTCTATTCAATGCACACTAGAAGATGCTAAAGCCAAAATACCTCCAACATGTGATAAGAAGATCATGATTTCACTCATTGATCCATCACAAGAAACTAAGAAAGTGAAGGTACCATCCAAACCATCTTCTACTCTTGTTTCTAAATAGGTTCCCACAATTAGTGCAGGATAGAAGAAAAATTCTAAAAATTATGGACGAGGAAAGGTGATGAGATGAAACCTAACACAATGGAATGGGTCGATGGGAAGAAAAAGTAGGTTGTTGGTTCCTCAAATAGAGTAGAAAAAATTAAGAAGAAGGCCCAACAATCTCATACAGAAGATAAAATGAAGAAAATATTTGTGGGTCAATGTCGGTGTGGAAGCAGATTTGGGCATTGTGCACTGGATTGTTAGTACAATCCCTTTAATGGAAAAGCAGAAAGAAATCTTGTATCAAACGGAAGAAATCCAGAGAAGAAGAAACAACATCTGTAGGTCCATATGAATCTGTTTACAGAAAACTGGTTTGTAATGCTTTATAACATCTGTGATGTATGCAATGGTAGTGGTCACAAGGTAGGTACATGCCCATCTCAACATGCTTTCACTATTGATAAGAAAATAAAACCTCAGATGCCCTCTAATAATGAAGAAAGTACCTTGGGAAGAAATAATAAGAATAGTGCGAACACACAGTTCCCCAAGAAGATCCCAGGTAGGGAAGATGAGAAGACCCTAGATTTGAGATCCATAAAATTGAAGTGTCATTCATCCACAAGAGAAACTAAGAGATATGAAACTCCGATGAACCAATGTGGAAGATCAAAACCAGCTGTAATAGTTCCAAATGACGTGTTGGTCATATGTCAAGAAGATTTGAAAATAATGTGGGAACTTGAAGATGGAAAGGCCAAGGCAGGTGACAAAGGAAAAGGAAAAATTTCACGTGTTAATGATGTTCTGTTTTAGAGATGTATGAGATCTGGTCACATCGCAAAAGGTTTTCTAACCATAATACCAGAGCTAGAAGCATTCCTTAAAAGGAGTAAAAAGTATCATTAACGATGGATGTTAAGAAGAACAATTCTCCACACAAAGCAGAATAGAATGTGAAGAGAGCCATGCCACATCAACGCATATCAGAGAATATGTTCAAATGTGCAGGCATGAGGACTGGAGTGAACAGAGTAACTTGGTTTAGAAAAGCACCTCAACCATGTAGCTCATGTTGTTGAAGCATGGAGGAACCACCTAATTCTATTAATCATTGCGGTATTTTATTTGTGTTAATAATGCAGGGAATTGAAGGTGAAGCATTCTCTTGGGGGGAGAACCTGAGAAGAAGTGAATGATTTCAACTCTTGATACCTAATCTAAAGATGTTTACATCCTTGGTAGATTCTTCAATTTATATTAAATTATTAAGATGATGAATTATCACTCTTTATGAAGATGATGATGAGTGTTTCCCTTGAGGGGGAGAAAAATGAAGAAGCCTCCAAAATCATTGTTTCAATCAGTATCAACTCCAGCTGGTATTAAATGAAAATTACTATGTAAATTTCATGAAGAACAAGTCATTGGAAAAGGTATTCCATTTATCAATCTATGAACCTCGTTTAATCAGAACAATGATCATTCTACAAAGTGGGATTAACTGAATTGATCAGTGAAATAAGAAGAATGGATGTGCCCCAAGGCCACTTATCCTGCCAATAGCACTTGAATGTCTTTGGTATGTTTGATGATGAGAGTGTAGGAGTTTCAAGTTGATTATTCCCTATCACATTAGACTTCTTTAACCCAAAATGAAAGTGGAAAACCCTTTAAGACAATATAAATGAGATCTCATTTCATGTGGTATCATGATCAGGGAATAAGGGACATCCTTGTTGTCTAAATCAAATCCTCTTGTTTTCTACACTGAGCATTACTTAAGTAGACATAGAGTAAAATTATTGATGAAACAATGTGTAAGTAATGATTAATACCCTCTCAACCATGAAAATTGTATTTCTTGTCAATAAGGGGGAGAGAAAGTGCAATGATAGTTTGAAATGAAAATTTGTTTGAAGAGAAGGTTCTCATTTTTACATTGAAGAATTCATTTTAGAAGATATGTAAGGTATTGGCATCAAAATACAAAGGAGGAGATTATTAGGACCAGTTTGTGTAAATGTTTGTTTTTGTTTTCAATAGTTGTCAATGAAGACCAAAATTAAGGAGACCAAGAAGTACTCAAATGAAATGGGGGAATGGAAAATCATATGATTGTTGTTCTGATCATACGTTCAAAGAATGTGTGTCAAAGGAGACACATTGTTTGTAATAGTGAAGAATGGTGAGGAATAATCCATCTGAGGATGATTAAAGAAGAATGTGGATTTGATTAAGATTGGGCAATTACTAATGATTTCATGAGAACCATGCAAGAGACTTCTTGAAGAATAGGATCGTATGATTTTCATGAAGTAGAGAATGACGGTTGAAGAAGAAGACAATGTGCAAGGGATTAGAATTATGAGATCACCATGAACATCACATTGTCTCAACATATGATGATGCTAATGTTGTTCTATCAAAGGATATATATCATGATAGTGGAGTTTGTGATGATAGAAGAAGAGTTGTTGAAGAAGGAAAATCACCAATAAGAAATATGAAGGTTACGGCTGAAGCATATATTGAAGGTGGTATTGTTTCCCTGGGTTTTCCAAATTTTTGGGCCTCAAAATAGGAAAATGAAGACATGGATTGTATGTAATGGAGGGTGTGCATGAAGAGGAAGTGGTGTGCAGAAAATTAGGGTTGTGTGCGAAATACTTGATCTTGGTGTGAAAAACAGCAAGGTGCGCGAAATAGTGGAGCGAAGTTTTTTGCGCAAACAGTGTATCAGAATCAGAACGTTGAAAAATGGTAAAGGCATGGGATCCGCGAAAAACCTGAGATGTGCGCGAAAATATGGGAATGTGAGCAGAAAAATGTTGTGCGTAGAATAGCTAGGTGAATTATTCGCGCAAGCAGTGTATCGAATCAAAAATATAGATAATCTGAAAGGGAAAGAGGCGCGTGAGAAATCATATATGTTCGTGTCATGTGTGCAGAAAATCAAATGTTTGTGCGAAAAATTGGTTGTGCACAAAAAGTGGGATTGATGTTTTACGCGCAAGAGAGGATTCATGTTCAGAATGATGAAAAATGGAAAATTCATGAGATACGTGAAAACAAATGGGTGCGCGAGAATAAAAGGAAGGTGCACGTAATTCCTAGAACTGAGATATAGTTTAACTCACATGAAGGGGTTTTACGAGTAGGATCAAAACGCCTATAAATATGAGGTGAACCCATATCAGATGGCACGGATCGACACTTAGACAAATCCCAAGAACTGACGCGTGAAAAAATGGAGGAATAGAGTTGTGCGGGAAAAGAAGAAGGATTGCGCAAAAAAGAAGGTGTTGCGCGAAAAAGTGAAATTTTTCGCAAAAATTAAGAGTTGTGAAAAAATCCTTTTTCGTGCCAAAAGATATTTTTACAGAAAAGGTTTTAATTTTAAGAACAAGACACTGGGAAGGGTGATTGAACAATTTGGGGGTCCCACAGACCATTGACTATTGCTTAGCACTCTCAAATCTTCTTTGTTAAGATGGAAGAACAAGTGAACCATTTGGTTTTACGAATAAAATTAGTACCACAGACACAGGACTGGTGTTTAACACCCTCGTTGTGCATTGCGAAGAGATGAAGAGTGATTCGTGCACCTAAACTCAGATATGCATAGAAAGAGGGAAATATAATGAAACACTCAGGTGTCGGTATTGGGAATCAAAGGAAGTGAATAAGAAGATTTAGTGCATTCAGTTATTGTACTAAAGGAGAAGATCGAATACAAAAGAGCTTCAACTCAGGACTCTAATGCAAGCATTGTATCTTGCTGAATAGGAGATAAAGACTTCAATACAAATATATTTGAAGAGACCTTCATGTCTATAAACTATGTGAGACTTCACCAAAGGCAGTGAGCTAGGGTGATTCAACGGGAGTGACCCGAGGGAAGCAGTTAGCTCTCCCTGAACCTTTGTAATGGTAGTTATTGTGGGAATGAGTGACTATTCCGAAACCATTGCAATCCACAACTAGTGATGATTAGTGGAATTTGGTATGTCAGAAAACCTGTCGGAATAAGCTCCTTGGATGTTTCCCTTAGTGGTGGACTATGTAAAAATTGTGGTGTCATCTCTTTTCTTGTGAATGTTTCATTACTAATCATATCCATCATACCGGTTTTACCAGTTCCTGCCAACGTGGGAACAAGATCCTTGGTTTTAAAAAAAAAAATTTGACAACCTGATTCACCCCTCCCTTCTCAAGGTGTCTCGAGGTCCTACATTTATATTATAAATCATTCCAAAAAATTATTATATGATTATTATATGACTGGAAGGTATTATATTTTCCCATTGAAAACATACTATAGCCATTTTGAAATTACAATCTAAACATCATAAAAATAGTCTATGTGGTCTTCTCCAATCACATAACTAGATGTATCATAAAAATAATTAAATAAATTATTTAATGATAACATAATAAACCTATAAAGTATTCTAAAAAAGTAACTAATTTATTGATATCTAATATGAAATATTTAAATCACATACATTAATGATTAGGGCTCAAGATAACAGGTTTTGCCTTAATTTCCCATTATTGAAGAAATAATTAATGTAATGAAACTGATTTATTTAATATGGTTTACATGTTCCTCATTAAAATGTTATATAATATACCATTAATTTATTATGATTTTTCTGTTTAAATTCATATAATTTCATCCAAGTGGATTTGACATGAATGTAACCATCAGTTAAATTTTTTCATAACTAAATTTACTTTCAATAGTGTATACTTATACATCATTGAAATTGGAATTCAATTATTATGTGTGGATTCATATCTATGTTTTTTATTTATTTTCACAGGTTTTATTATTATTTAAATATTTTCATATAATCAATTCTTAGATTAATTATTAGTTAAAAATTTAAGATATCTTCATGGGTTTTCTCTTACTCTATATCCAATTAGTGAGACATTTTTCATGTCAAGGATGGCGGTTTCCTTGAATGGTGTACTTAAATCCACATGAATATGTTTATAAAAAATACAACTATTAATTAATGAGTGTTTAAGATAATTTCATTATTATTTCACTCATTGATATATGATTTTTAATGATTATAATGAAAAAACTATTTATGTAATAATTCCATTTAATTTTTGGATTGTTTAGGATCAAGGATCCCCCAGTGAGATAATATAATGATATTTTCATGAACCATATCAATTTTATTATTCAATTGATACTAATTGTTTTATGTGGTTTACTATCCATTTTCAACTATATTGAATAAATAACAACAAAAATTGTTGTTTGTGTGTGAAACTAATCTTGTATAATCTATTAGATTATGATGATTTCTCTTACACATATATTATTTCTATAATATATTGGAGAATGTAGTTTTTTAGAAATCAAATTATTTTTTAATTATATTTTCAATGGTATTGTTAATTCATATTAAATTATATTAAAATTAAATCCTTGTAATTTTACTCATTAATAACTTTTGACTCTGTTTATATACTATTGAAAAAATCATAATAATCTATTTTTCTTATTTTTTTACAATTATTTTATTTATAAATTCCATTATATTTTCCATGGTTATTTTAAAAGATTTATTTTTAGATAATATATTTTTTGTATTTTAGGTTTATTCTAGTGATTTTCAATGATGAAATGGTATTTCCCTTGGTCATTTAACTACTTTTCATTTATGGAATTTCTATTCACTGAAGAAAACATCCTTTGGGATTACTAATGATCCACTAGGGATGTATTGTGATTATACAACCCTTATTCATTATCTATATGAATAAACACTATTTCAAAGAGATTTCCTAGAACTAGTTTATTTCCCTAGGTAAATGATTATTTCATTGAACAATTATTATTTTTATGTTGAAAAATAAATGATTTAATGTGTTATGATAATGTCTGGGTTCATGGATATTTTTTATGATAAGGGGTGAACCAAATGATGATCATAGTGATGGGTGACCTTGATTTACCTCACCAATTCATTGGGTAATTGTTTCAAAGTTGACTAAATATAATTATCATAATGTAGATAAGACTGATAACTAGTTAACAAGTCACTCCACAAATATTATGAGTGTTACTTAAGTATGTTTATAATATTTTTATAGAATCATGTAAGGGTTATATGAAGATAATCATCCATGATATAAAAAAAATCATTATGCTATCAATTATTTTTTCAAAATTTCGTATGATCATGATTGACATCATATAAAAAATGATCATTGATACCTTTGAAATTTGTCTTTGCATAAGCATTATTAAAGTTAAACTATTTACAAAACCATGTTTTGATGATTATGAATTATATTATATTATTTTCATGAAATTTTATTTTGTTCCTTGTACCTTTAAACTCATGTTATGGTCACTAATGGAAATAAATTATTAAGGATTATGTTTAAACTTAACGACAATTTTATCTTATGCATCTTATTTTTTCTATTTCCACAGGTTATGATGGTTTTTATTAGGGATTTTATACCTATGGTGGTCACTTGATATGAAAAACATATTGGGAGATTATTAATAATTTATATACAATTTGATAATATATACATATTTTATTGTCGGTTATTTTCATATATCCCTAAAAATCATATCCTAGACTATACATGGGTATATTAGTAAAATGATATTCACTTTTATGTTGTATGTGTCACGACCCATCCTATGATGCCCGGATGTGACTACCCCAAGCATGCCTTCCATAGGCAGGGGTTGGTGACTAGCACCTAAAGACTATTCTTAATCTGAAAGGCATTGCCTTAGAGATACGTACACACTAAAAAGGGAAATTGAAGTAAACAACAAACAAAATATAGGTATAACCATGAGTGTAATGTAAAACCATAAGTACAACTGAAAGCTGAAATTAGTGGGTTGGAATACAAGGCCAACAAGATGAAAAAAAATCAATCATCTATCACATCTTCAATACAGCTCTACTTGGAGGGTATTAACCGTAAGTCTAAAGTCAAAGAAGTGGATATTGACTGATCTCATCGAACCAAGGTCCACCATGTCCTTAACATCAAATTCTACCTTGGAGAGTCAGTATTCTGAACCAGACACACATGTGGGGGTGGAGCCCGTATAGGGGTGAGTGTAACAATAACCAGTAGGGGACCCTGAGACCCTCGAAGGTCTCTCTGTAATCCACAAAGGAAAACACCACAATATTTACCACAAAGGTAATATAACAAGAATGATCTAAATCATGAAGAATAAACCAAAAGAGATTGCTCACTCTGATGATATAACATCAAGGTTACTGGAATGTGGATGACAAGTTGTAAAGCCTGCCCATCCTATCCATAGTAACTATACTACTGGCCTGTATAGGTCACT
Source organism: Viscum album (assembly GCA_963277665.1). NCBI lineage: Eukaryota > Viridiplantae > Streptophyta > Magnoliopsida > Santalales > Viscaceae > Viscum > Viscum album. The sequence continues at coordinate 47,745 of CAUJRU010002407.1, read as the reverse complement.
ATATGACGACCCGTATTGGTCGCAATATTCTGACCTGTATTGGTAGTTGGTGTTGACCTGTATTGGTCTCTATATGCTAACCCGTATTGGTCACCAGTGCTGAACCGTAATGGTCACTGGTGTTGACTCGTAATGGTAATTGATGCTGAATTGTTTTGGTTATTGATGCAGAGGTAGGGATGATTAGTCGTACATCTTGATAATCCCACTATGGAGTTTATAATGCTCAGACACATTGGTTGCTCTTCTTCTTTATGACACAACCTGCCACTTGAGTCCCACATGAAGCACACCCTGTCTCCGTAAGACTATTCTCCTCAAAAAATCATCTATATTTAAATAGGTATGATGTCCCAAAAAATAGTATACACAAGGGACTGCCCCATCATAGGGTTCAAACGTGACAGACGGCGCGTCGATCAGACGCCCGACCTGTGAGATATGGGAACTTTTATTAAATGGGACCAATTGATTCAAGTTTGATTCAACCCATGTCGCACATCACACTAGATAAAAACTGACTTAGTGTATCTCTAAAGGGTTGTCTTGTCACAAGGGTCCTTATGCCACATACATCATGTCGATCAAATGCCTGGTCTGTTATTTACACCAATTTCCGTGAAATGGGGGGGATCGTACCTCGGTCTGGCCTGTCTCGGTTGGGCCCATTGGAATATGCCAAAGAGACCGCTTCCCAAAATAGTTCCCAACAGAACTGAATACATGTAAAACATACACCCAATTTGTTAGTTACGCGCGTTTCATTTTTCGGGGACCGGTTGGGTCTGGCCCCTGTCCGACTCAGTCAGGCTGACACGACGGAACGGGTCTCGGGGTCTACCTGAACCTGCCCGAGTCCGCCCCATTGACGTGACAACAAAGTTCATTGGGGTTGTCCCATCAGGGTCGGTCCAACTAGTTTGTGGGTCTAGGCCATGGTTTGCCCGGCCCGCCGGGTGGGGATCAGCCCACCTGTGCTGGCCCGTTGGGCTGTGGGTCACGGTCTTTCGGTAAGCCCTCGTCTGGCCCAATCCACTTGAAGGTGGACCACATTTGCGAGTAGGCCCCATGGATAGAAGGATGTTTCTTCCAGCTGGGGACACCAGCTAGTTGACCAGTCCTGATCGACACGGCGAGGTACGGTCCGTCCACCTCCGGCCACCACAGCACTTGACGGTGTGATGACTCCCCACCGCACACTCCGGTTGCTACATGCCTCCTCTGACCGCCACTGGGTGCCATCGGTATGGCGCACTGGCTGTTCGTTCAGCGGACCACCAGACGTGCTCTGATGGTACGTTCGTGGTGTCATCTCTGAAAATGAAACTATAAGGATTCCGCCATCATTTTGCAGCCATCAAAAATGATTTTCCACCACGTTTGTTGTTCCACCACTAAGAAACCATCATGGAGAAGTTTAGAGGAGGGTCCGAGCCTTTTTGTTTTTGGCATGCGGACTCTACGTTAGCATTTCAAATAGAAGGATAATTTAGAATAGTCAAAAGAAACATTAATTCCTAAATTTAAGTCCGTACAACAACCACCCTCATGATTAGATGAGACGCGGATCGACCAATTAGATAGTTGATCTATGTTCCTTACATTTCTCATGAACAAGAAGAGAGAGATCATAAAATCATGTAATCCTTCTACCTTTAATGATGTTTGTTTTTGCACGTTCGTCCTCGAGGGTTTACAGTGTCTACGACACTTCCAAATTCCGAGTTTCGAAAAGAGTTTTTCATAATTTTTCTATCCTTGCTGGGGTGGAACTGAAAAAGAGATTTTCCCAAGAATCATAAATTACTTCACCTTATTTTTCCAACACATCAATCTATTTTTAGAACAAAGCTACATTGTTTACATAATTATGTGATGTCGCATCGTTACGTTGTTTTCATTTATGAAACATCATCTCTGTTTTTCACAACATAATTCACTATTATGTTGCGGAATGTAGGTCATCCCTATGTTTCATTAAATTTCTTCATCATCACGTCGTCTTTTCCCAACAGTGTCGCCATCTTCCACACAATGGAGAGAAAATAAAATAATACAATTTCATTATATAATTTTATTATTTATTTTGAAAATTCCAAAAAATAACATTTTTTCTCGGCCCTCGTCGTTAAAAGATAATTTGTTTCTAGGTCATTCTCAGCCTTTTGGATTCAATGATGCCCTCAAGTTTTTAATTCGGGCAGCAGTTCAATGGATATATAATTCTATCCGTGCATTTACTGTACGAAAATTAAAAAAATATGAAAAATTATTAACAGTCTCCCTCGACCCACGCCAGTTGAGGGTAGGATCCGCCTAAGGGAAAAACCTCTCCAAAAATCCAACGGTACTCTAAGATTTTCAATCCGAGTTATTCTTTACAAGATAGATAATTTAACAATAATAAATTTTTACTTGTCTCTTTTGTTTATGGACAAAAACTAACATCCAATGTTGTCCTATGTCGGCCAATATTATGGTCTATCTAATGAAATCATACCCTCATAAGTTCGACGATGGTCTCGAATTTGTAATCCAAATCACTATTTGTGAGTAATAATCAATTGAAAAATAAAAAAATTGTATTTATATATTTTTTTTACGTTTATTCAATTTTTAGGTTTTCTCACTGGAGGACTGTTCCAACTAAAAATAATTGACACCTAGGGTAATTCCACAATCAGGAATGCAACGGTGCCCTTAAATTTCTGATATGCGCTCCCATTTATGAGTTATTGCACTTTTTCAAAAACCTCCATGTCATGTTATTTTAAACATAACAACCTTTGATGGATCTATATAGGAAAATACAGGCATCATAGTTACGCACTGTCAGATTTCATGGTCTCAAAATAATAACATTTAATAAAAAATTATACGTAAATCATGAGACATTGCATTCTCCCCACCATAAGGCATTATGTCCCTAAAATCAAAACAAAAAAAACCAAAAAAAATGAGGGTAAGAAGCATGAGGCTGATCATCCCACTATCTTGTGCTTTTCAAGAGGTTCTCCTGCTGACACTGAACTCGCATAAGGGTGATCCACCATCAATGAAGTACACGGTCAGGTTGAACTTCTATCACCACTGGGAACTCCATAAAACTTTCCCCATCGTCAAAGATCAACTCGCCCATGTCGATAACATGTGATGGATCATGAACACATATCATTAGATATGACACATAGAGAACACTATGTACATGGTATATCAGGGGGGAAGAGCTATATGGTTGACCGCGTTGTCGAACGCGTCAAATTAGTTGTTTAATTTTGACTAGAATTTCTGCAGTATAACAGCAACCCTAGGTCATATCTCGACGGAGCCTTAGATCATTAATTATGAAATGTGGTTCTGATTATGAAATTAAAAAAAAGGAATTTGGGTTTTATAATACATGGGTTTGATGATTAAAGATGACAATAGAAAATAGAAGCTATAAAACAAAGTAGAGATTAACAAAATTAATTAAGCGTGATCAACCCAGGGTATTCGTATGATGTTTTTCCTTCATCGATTCATGATAGAAGGTTATGATATTGTAATCCATGGTTTGTAACACCTAGAACTAGAATGTTACTGAGTTTATACTAGGATACCTCCTAGGGTTCGGTCAAAACACACAATGATTCACCGGACACCGCCGATGATTGAACGAATTGTGTTTGACTTCATAACCAAAACTCACCAAGGAAAGACACGAAGAACTCGATGCACTGTCCAGATTTGTATGTTATTTCTTTGTGATACCATGACATAAATGTACACGGCCTTGACAGTACTTGTGTGAGTTCAATTTACCAATATAAACCACACAAACACCTCAATTGAAAGGGGGAAAGAAAGTGGTGAACGGTGTGTGAAACATCACATGAATGGGTACCCCCAAACATGATCATTTGAGTTGAGCATGACATACCAGTACATAACTCAATAAAATAAGAATAGAGGATGATGAAAAACAACACAACAATCTGGAATTTAAAAGACCATTCAAATATTACAAACATGAAGCTCAGGATGTACATCACATTCCTCCCCGGGTGATCACAAGGGGTTTAGAAACCCATGGGAGAGGAAGAAGAGAAATATGTTGGGGTAGAACATCCATAGCCTCCAGAACCTCTAGAGATGTTGAGAAGACTCCTTGGGGACTCCAAAATGGCAGCACCTTTCCTCTTGGACGAACTTACAAATGAGGAGCCCAAGGTGCCCTTTTATAGGAAATTTGGGAGGTGGTTTTGGGCACACAGATTTCATCAATCCACTTGAACGACGCGTTTCGGACTACAGACAGTGATAACTCGCTTTGGAAAAAATAGAAAAGTTCTATCCCTACCACTTGGCTGTCACCACCGAAGGTTTGGCACCATTTGGACAAGAACATCTCAAGATATTGATAAAATACAGAACACCGCATTTGACTTGGTCCAAATTCGGTGGCTTGGACAGATCAGTTCGGATAGGCCCCATAGAAGACGAATCAGCATTGGGTTCCTTAATATGAAATGTAGAATATTATATTTTGGACAGGACCACAAAATGTCATCCCATTTGGATGCTCGGATTTTGTGTACTATGCAAAACAGTGGACAGATGTCCATGGATCCATGCAATTTTGGCCCATTTTTCTTCCACTTCATCAAAGGCCATCCAAATCACCTCCACCTACATTGAAACAATAAAAACAAGTAAAATTGCCCATTATAATATTGATTAACATTAATTGATTTATTAAAACATGAAATACAATTTATTATTATATTTGGAATATTCATTACAAAACTAGTTTAAAACTGCGGTGTAAGGGTGGAATAAAACAGTGAATCGTGGTACGATCACACCCCCACACCTAAACATTTGCACTCCTAGGCAAAGTCACATATCCAAATACAATGATTCATATATATATATATATATATATATATATTTCCAACTACATAAAGATTTATCATATGAGTAAATTTTATTTAAAGTGATCAATGCACGAACCACACCAAGGAGTTCTTCCTAGTGAAAATAGAAAAAGATGTCTCATAAATCATATCATAGTGAAATTCAAAAAGATTCATGATACCCAATTGAGAAAGGAATTCAGAAGTAAAACATGACACTAAATCTCCATGTCTGTGTGTGAAAACCATTCCATGCTATTCTTTCCACTTGATATCTAATAATTATATGTTATTTTAACATTTTTCAGCTTAAATGATTTTGTCACCGAACCTGTCCTACATCCTTTGCAATCATATTTCAAGACCCACTCATTTAAGCATTCCCAGATGTCAAACCATAAGCTCCTGACCTAGATATCCCCATATGTTGCACATTTCATCACTCCCCTCATTTATTATTTTTTTTGAAGTTTCAATTGGAACAAATCTCACACTCATCTCTCAACCCTTGTTTGATCTCCTCACGACACTAATTGCAATAGTTATAACAAGATCAAAGGTTGAGGAGGAGTGGTTTTTTGACCTGCCTAAGATACAACAATTTTTTTTGAGGGCGTACAACAGTCGGACATTAGGTACACACGCATAGGTCAATCTGGTACAGTAATGAAACAGATCAGATAAGGAACAAACGTATGGAAATATCATTTAAAGATGAAAAATATTAACCCAACATATATTTACCTTATATTAAGTAAGAAAAAATCACACATTGTGGTTTGGTGCAAAAATTTTTTTGGAGATATTAGTGACACAGTTTTCCTAAAAACTACTCACACAATGGGCACCAATCATCTCAAAGGTTTCCCATAGATACGACCATTTATATCATTGACAGAAAACCAATTCACTAAAAATCACTCCTTGATGGTAAACTAATACACTTTCTCTTTCTAGCCTTCGTTATGGTATTTTTAGTTTCCCCACTTTATGGTCGCCACATCATGGAATTTCGAAATTGTTGATGGGGAAAAATAAAAATACCATAAAGAAGGCCTGAAAGAGAAAACAAAAGGAGAAAAAGATGAAAAATCCTAACTAACCCAGGAATGTATCCACCCCCCACACCTAGAATGTGAAGTGTCCTCACTAAAATAATTGAAAATTTGGTATGGAAGGATAAAACCTGGTATGTTTTATTGGTATGATGCATCGAGAAGGTGGATTTCCTCCACCAGATTCTTTGGAAAATCCTCATAGAAGTGTTTAAGTCGCTGCCCATTGACGGTAAGACTTCGTCCACTCTGGTCATGCAAAACCTGTATTGCACCAAAAGGGTAAACATTAGTAACAGTGTAAGGACCGAGCCATCGGGAACGAAGCTTACCTGGGTGGAGCTTAAGCCTGGAATTGTACATGAGGACCTTCTCACCAATATGGAACTTCCGCTGGTGAATCATGCTATCATGAATAGCCTTTGTCTTCTCTTTATAGATTCGGGAGTTTTCATATGCATCACGTCGAATTTATTCCGACTCTTGAATCTGCTGCTTTCTTTCCTCACCTGCATCTGAAAGGTTCATATTACATTGTTTAACAGCCCAATATGCATGGTGTTCGACCTCCACCAGGAGGTGACAAGATTTCCCAAACACAATCTTATATGGTGACATTCCGATCGGTGTTTTAAAAGCAGTACGGTACGCCCAAAGTGCATCATCCAAGCGCAAACTCCAATCTTTCCTATTGGGTTGTACCGTTTTCTCCAATATTCGCTTAACTTCCCGATTTCAAATTTCTGCTTGTCCGTTAGTTTGGGGATGATATGAAGTGGAGACTTTATGAACAACCCCATACTTACAAAGCAAGTTTTTCATGTTACGATTGCAAAAATGTGAACCCTGATCACTAATGATAAATCTTGGTAGACCAAACCTACTGAAAATCTGGGACCTCACAAAATCAACAACCACTCGAGAGTCATCGGTCCTGGTGGCCTTTGCTTCCACCCATTTAGATACATAGTCAACCACCAATAAGATGTACACAAAGCCAAATGAATTTGGAAAAGGTCCCATGAAGTCAATGCCCCATGCATCGAAGATCTCACAAAATAACATGGGCTGTTGGGGAATTTCATTCCTCTTGGAGATATTCCCTGTGAAATGACATCGAGTACATGATTTACAAAACCTATGGGCATCTCTATACAATGTTGGCCAATATAATCCTGAGTCAAGGACCTTTCGAGCTATACGTTGAGAGCCAAATTGGCCCCCACATGCCAAGGTGTGGAAGAAGGTCAAAACAGAGGTGAACTCATGGTCAGGGACCCACCTACGAACAACCTGGTCACTAAAAATTCTCCACAAGTATGGGTCATCCCAAATGTACCATCGAGAGTCATGCTTAAGTCCATGGGATTGTGAAGTGGTAAAATCAGGGGGGAACCTAGATGTTGCTAGAAAATTCACAATGTCCGCATACCAGGGGGTAAGGTCCTAACATCACAAAGGTTCTCATGAGGGAAGAATTCTCCAATGGGTAGGGGTGAGTCAACATGATGGTCCAATTGTGGGGAAATCCTACTAATGTGGTCAGCTACAACATTCTCCACCCCTCTCTTATCTCTAATCTCGAGGTCAAACTATTGGAGGAGGAGCATCCACCGAATGAGGCGGGGCTTGGCTTCAGGTTTCTTTAGGAGGAAACGAAGGGCAACATGGTCAGAAAACACAATCACTTTTGACCCAAGAAGATATGAACAGAATTTTTCCAAGGCAAACACAATAGAAAGGAGTTCTTTTTCTATGGTTGTGTAGTTTACCTGGGCAGGGTCAAGGGTACTCGAGGCATACGCAATGACATGAGGAGCCTTTTCAACCCTTTGTGATAAAACTGCCCCAACAGCAAAGTTAGAGGCATCACACATAAGCTCGAAGGGGAGATCCCACCTAGGTGGTTGGATTATGGGAGGTGATGTGAGACTCATTTTTAGTGAATTGAATGCATCCTCACAATTTTTATCAAAAACAAATTCAGAATCCTTTTGTAACAACCGAGATAAGGGAAGTGCGATCTTACTAAAGTCTTTAATGAATCGTCGGTAAAAACCAGCATGACCCAAGAAAGACCGCACCTCACGAACACATTTTGGATATGGAAGGGATGAAATTAATTCAATTTTAGATTTATCAACCTGAATTCCCTTATTTGAAATGATATGCCCAAGAACTATCCCCCGCTCAACCATAAAATGGCATTTTTCATAATTTAAAACAAGATCTTTTTCAATGCAGCGGCGGAGGACAGAACCTAGGTTTTCCAAACAATCATCAAAAGAAGAACCATAAACCGTGAAATCATCCATAAAGACTTCCATACAACTCTAAAGGTACTCAGAAAAAATACTCAACATACATCGCTGAAAAGTACCATGATCATTACATAGACAGAATGGCATCCTTCTGTATGTAAATGTACCAAATGGACAAGTAAATGTTGTCTTTTCTTGATCCTCAGGGGCTATATGGATTTGGAAATAACCCGAATAGCCATCAAGGAAACAATAATGAGACTTACCAGCCAATCGTTCTAACATTTGGTCAATGAAAGGTAAAGGAAAGTGGTCCTTCCGCGTGGCTTGATTCATTCGACGGTAGTCAATACAGACTTGCCAACTGTTTTGCACACGTGTTGGAACCAATTCATTCCTTTCATTTGACACAACTGTTACTCCTGTTTTTTTAGGCACAATTTGCACTGGGCTAACCCATTTACTATCAGATATAGGATAAATGATCCCTGCAGCAAGTAATTTACTGACTTCCAATTTTACCACTTCAAGGAGAGTGGGATTCAACCGGCGTTGAGATTGTCTTACGGGTTTAGCCTCATCATCCAAAAGTATATGGTGTATACAAATAGATGGGCTAATCCCGGGAATATCAGCCAATGTCCATCCTATTTCCGTTTTACACTCTCTCAAAAGTTTGAGATGTTTCAATTCCTGTTGTGGAGAGTGGTTATTGGCAATAATGATGGGCAATTGGTCAATACCCTCAAGATATGCATATTTTAAATTTGAAGGAAGTTGTTTAAGTTCAAACACCGGTTGTTTCTAGATTGAGGGAGGGGATTTTTGGGGAGTGAGGTCCATGAAACTATCTATCTGCTCATGTTTATTCTCAAAGAAAAGAGAATCTTTTGAAATGTGATTTGCAGAATCATCGATAGTCATGGGTACCTCAGAATAAACACACTCATCAATTAAAGCACAAAATTTACATTTTTCTGAACCCACACAACATTCAAATAAATAACCAAAACTCAAATCATCCAAGGGTGAGGAAAATAAATAAGAATCAGAGTTTGGGTTGAGGAGAGAATTGCGTGTGTGTGCATCGTTTGAGAGCACTTCCATCGAATAGACAGGAAGAGTGGAGTGCTCTTCAACGGGGTGTTTCATAGCCTCAAGGATGTCAAAACTTACCTTTTCTCCTCCGAATTCCATGGAAAATGTACCATTGTGAACATTGATGACCGTCTTTGCTGTTTTTAGGAATGGCCTCCCAAGTATGAGAGGGGCATGTCCTTGGGTTCGGGTATCTTCCATCTCAAGAATGTAGAAATCAGCGGGGAAGATGAGATTCTTTACTCTAACAAGGACATCCTCAATCAATCCTTTTGGATTTGTTGTACTCTGGTTGGAAAGTTGCACGATAATTCCTGTTGGTTGAAGCTCTCCAACCTGTAGAGAAGTATATACGGAGTGAGGCATTACATTAATGGAAGCACCTAAATCTAGCATAGCATCAGAAAAGAAGGTCTCCCCTATGGTACAAGGTATGGTGAATGTGCCGGGATCCTTGCATTTGGTTGGCATTGCTGGTTGAATCAAGGCTGATACATTCCTCCCCAGGTTGACTCTCTCATTCCCCATCAACCTCCTTCTATGGGTGCAAAGCTCTTTAATAAATTTGGCATAACGGGGAATTTGCTTGACTGCATCCAACAGTGGAATATTAACTTGAAATTTTTTAAATGTATCCATTATTTCATTGTGAATCTCATTATCAATGTTTTTCTTAGATTTAGATAGTCTTTGAGGGAAATGAAGAGGAATTGATTTTTCATTTGAATTATCAAGGATAATTTGATTGCCCTTTTTGTTTTGTTTTTCATTAAATGAAATTTTTGAGGGTTGGGAAGGAGTGTTTTCAAGAGGGGGACATACCTGTTTCATAGGATCAGTAGAAGGAGAAGATTCTTTACCACTACGAAGTGTAATTGCACATACATTACCTTTATCCTTCGGATTGGCAATGGGTTGCGATGGTAGTTGTCCAGAACCTTGCATCTTAAGCTCACCGATGGTGTTCGCCAATTGTCCCACTTGAGTTCGTAGGTATTGAATTGCCGATTGTGTGGTCTGTTGGAAATGAAGGTTCTGGGTTGCCATTTGTTTCACCATGTCCTCGAGGCTTGGTTCAGATTTGGGAGGAGGAGGAGGATGATTGTTTTGTGAAGTTGAAGGATAAGAAGGTTTCATACCTTGGCCTTGTTGATACCAATTCTGCTTCGGGTAGCTTGAGTTTCCTCCTTGTCGGTATTGTGGTTGTGCTTGCCACCAGGGGTTTGGATTTGGCCTGAATGGTTCTTGCTTGAAGGGAGGCACTTGTTGGAATGGATGCCCTGGGAACACAACTGCACAAGACTCAGATGAATCTTTAAGTTGTGGGCATTGGTCATAAAAATGAGTGTTATCAGAAAAAATACCACAATGAAATGGAATAGAAGTAGAGTGTGAGTTACCTTGTGCTTGAGCTAATTTCCTTAGAAGGGTATGCATCTCATCAAGTTTAGTATCTACCTTTTGTTCTAGGGCTGAATTACTTACCTCATGAACTCCTCGGGTTGGTGCAATAGCTCGTATACCAAATTGTTGTGCATTTTGAGCCATGTTGGCTATTAAGTCACGAGCGGCTGAAGGAGTTTTGTCAACTAGGGCACCACCAGCTGCAACATCAATCATTCCACGATCCATGGGGATAAGTCCCTCATAGAAGTATTGGATTAATAGTTGTTCACTAATCTGGCGGTGGGGGCAGCTTGAGCAAAGTCTCTTAAATCTCTCCCAGTATTCATGAAGGGTCTCTCCTTGTGATTGCCTAATTCCACAGATTTCTTTCCTAATTGATGCAGTTCGGGAGGTAGGGAAGAACTTCTCTAGAAAAAGTCTTTTTAGGTCATTCCAGCCCCCAATTGTGGAAGGCAAATAGTATAGCCAATCTTTGGCTACACCATCAAGGGAGAAAGGGAAGACCCTAAACATAATGAGGTCCTCAGACACATTTTGGGGTTTCATGGTGGAGCACACTATGTGAAAATCTTTTAGATGTATGTGAGGGTCCTCTCCGGGAAGACCATGGAATTTTGGAAGGAGATGGATGAGGCCTGATCTTAGCTCAAAATTGGCTGCTTCCTCAGGATATTGGATGTACGCAGGTTGGTACTCCACATCCGGGGTGGTCAGTTCTTTTAATGTTCTGTTATTTGCAGCCATGATCTCTGGGGTTTGATTTGGTTCAATTTTGGTATGGTTTAGGACCACTTTAGGTTCCACAAGGGGTTCCACAATGTTACTTGATTGACCTTCTCTAAATGCCTTGATTTGTGTGTGTAGTGACTTTTCAATTTCAGGATCAAATTCTAGTAGTGTTGCTTTACCAGATCTTGTCATGCAACAATGATGTCTAGTTTGATTGATTGATTTTTTTGTGTGTTTGGATTAAAAAAAACTTAAGAAGGGTGAAAGAAGAATATAATGTTATACTATAAAATTAGAGAGCGAGATTGAGAAGAAGAGAGAGAGAGAGAGATAGATAGAAATAATACACCAAAAAACAACAAAAAATAAAGACAAAACCCAAAACAAAAACAATCAAATGGGGGTGGGGTATTTAGAGGAGTACTAATCAAGAAGTAAAATGACCCAATAAAAATAAATAAATAGAAAAAAAATTATCTTGGCTCCCCGGCAACGGCGCCAATATTTGACCGCGTTGTCGAACGCGTCAAATTAGTTGTTTAATTTTGACTAGAATTTCTGCAGTATAGCAGCAACCCTAGGTCGTCTCTCGACAGAGCCTTAGATCATTAATTATGAAATGTGGTTCTGATTATGAAATTAAAAAAAAGGAATTGGGGTTTTATAATACTTGGGTTTGATGATTAAAGATGACAATAGAAAATAAAAGCTATAAAACAAAGTAGAGATTAACAAAATTAATTAAGCGTGATCAACCCGGGGTACTCGTATGATGTTTTTCCTTCATCGCTTCATGATATAAGGTTATGATCTTTTAATACATGGTTTGTAACACCTTGAACTATAATGTTACTGAGTTTATACTAGGATACCTCCAAGGGTTCGGTCAAAACACACAATGATTCACCGGACACCGCCGATGATTGAACGAATTGTGTTTGACTTCATAACCAAAACTCACCAAGGCAACACACGAAGAACTCGATGCACTGTCCAGATTTGTATGTTATTTCTTTGTGATACCATGACATAAATGTACACAGCCTTGACAGTACTTGTGTGAGTTCAATTTACCAATATAAACCACACATACACCTCAATTGAAAGGGGGAAAGAAAGTGGTGAACGGTGTGGGAAACATCACATGAATGGGTACCCCCAAACATGATCATTTGAGTAGAGCATGACATACCAGTACATAACTCAATAAAATAAGAATAGAGGATGATGAAAAACAACACAACAATCTGGAATTTAAATGATCATTCAAATATTACAAACATGAAGCTCGGGATGTACATCACATTCCTCCCCGGGTGATCACAAGGGGTTTAGAAACCCATGGGAGAGGAAGAAGAGAAATATGTTGGGGTAGAACTTCCATAGCCTCCAGAACCTCTAGAGATGTTGAGAATACTCCTTGGGGACTCCAAAATGGCAGCACCTTGCCTCTTGGCCGAACTTACAAATGAGGAGCCCAAGGTGCCCTTTTATAGGAAATGTGGGAGGTGGTTTTGGGCACACAGATTTCATCAATCCACTTGAACAACGCGTTTCGGACTTCAGACAGTCTTATCTCGCTTTGGACAAAATAGAAAGGTTGTAGCCCTACCTCTTGGATGTCTCCACCGAATGTTTGGCACCGTTTGGACAACTACATCTCAAGATATTGATAAAATACAGAACACTGCATTTGACTTGGTCCAAATTCGGTGGCTTGGACATATCAGTTAGGATGGGCCCCATAGAAGCCGAATCAGCATTGTGTTCCTTAATATGAAATATATCCTATTAAATTTTGGACAGGAGCACAAAATTTCAGCCCATTTGGATCCACGGATGTTGTGTTCTATGCAAAACAGTGGACAGATGTCCATGGATCCATGCAATTTTGGCCAATTTTTCTTCCACTTCATCAAAGGCCATCCAAATCACCTCCACCTACATTGAAACAATAAAAAAAGTAACATTTCCCATTATAATATTGATTAAAATTAATTGATTTATTAAAACATGAAATGCAATTTATTATTATATTTGGAATATTCATTAGAAAACTAGTTTAAAACTGCGGTTTAAGGGTGGAATAAAACAGTGAATCGTGGTACGATCACACCCACACATCTAAACATTTCCACTCCTGGGCAAAGTCACATATACAAATACAATGATTCATATATATATATATATATATATATATATATTTCCAACATCATAAAGATTTATCATTTGAGTAAATTTTATTTAAAGTGATCAATGCCCGAACCACACCAAGGAGTTCTTCCTAGTGAAAATAGAAAAAGATGTCTCATAAATCATATCATAGTGAAATTCAAAAAGATTCATGATACCCAATTGAGAAAGGAATTTAGAAGTAAAACATGACACTAAATCTCCATGTGTGTGTGTGAAAACCATTCCATGTTATTCTTTCCACTTGATATCTAATAAATATATGTTATTTTAACATTTTTCAGCTTAAATGATTTTGTCACCGAACCTGTCCTACATCCTTTGCAATTATATTTCAAGACCCACTCATTTAAGAATTCCCAGAAGTCAAACCATAAGCTCCTGACCTAGATATCCCCATATGTTTCACATTTCATCACTCCCCTCATTTTTTTTGAAGTTTCAATTGGAACAAATCTCACACTCATCTCTCAACCCTTGTTTGATCTCCTCACGACACTAATTGCAATAGTTATAACAAGATCAAAGGTTGAGGAGGAGTGGTTTTTTGACCTGCCTAAGATACAACAATTTTTTTTGAGGGCATACAACAGTCAGACATTAGGTACACACGCATAGGTCAATCTGGTACAGTAATGAAACAGATCGGATAAGGAACGAAAGTATGGAAATATCATTTAAAGCTGAAAAATATTTACCCAACATATATTTACCTTATATTAAGTAAGAAATAATCACACTTTGTGGTTTGGTGCAAAAATGTTTTTGGATATATTAGTGACACAGTTTTCCTAAAAACTACTCACACAATGGGCATCAATCATCTCAAATGTTTCACATAGATACAACCATTTATATCATTGACAGAAAACCAATTCACTAAAAATCACTCCTTGATGGTAAACTCATACACTTTCTCTTTCTAGCCATTGTTATGGAATTTTTACTTTCCCCACTTTATGGTCGCCAAATCATGGAATTTCGAAATTGTTGATGGGGAAAAATAAAAATACCATAAAGAAGGCCAGAAAGAGAAAACAAAAGGAGAAAAAGATGAAAAATCCTATCTAACCCAGGAATGTATCCACCCCCCCCCCACACCTTGAATGTGCAGTGTCCTCACTGAAATAATTGAAAATGTGAGAAGGAAGGATAAAACCTGGTATGTTTTATTGGTATGATGCATCGAGAAGGTGGATTTCCTCCACCAGATTCTTTGGAAAATCCTCATAGAAGTGTTTAAGTCGCTGCCCATTGACGGTAAGACTTCGTCCACTCTGCTCATGCAAAACCTGTATTACACCAAAAGGGTAAACATTAGTAACAGTATAAGGACCGAGCCATCGGGAACGAAGCTTACCTGGGTGGAGCATAAGCCTGGAATTGTACATGAGGACCTTCTCACCAATATGGAACTTCCGCTGGTGAATCATGCTACCATGAATAGACTTTGTCTTCTCTTTATATATTCATGAGTTTTCATATTCATCATGTCGAATTTCTTCCAACTCTTGAATTTGCAGCTTTCTTTCCTCACCTGCATCTGAAAGGTTCATATTACATTGTTTAACAGCCCAATATGCACGGTGTTCGACCTCCACCGGGAGGTGACAAGATTTCCCAAACACAATCCTATATGGTGACATTCCGATCGGTGTTTTAAAAGCAGTATGGTACGCCCAAAGTGCATCATCCAAGCGCAAACTCCAATGTTTCCTATTGGGTTGTACCGTTTTCTCCAAGATTCTCTTAACATACCGATTTGAAATTTCTGCTTTTTCGTTAGTTTGGGGATGATATGAAGTGGAGACTTTATGAACAACCCCATAGTTACGAAGAAAGTTTTTCATGTTACGATTGCAAAATTGTGAACCCTAATCACTAATGATGAATCTTGGTAGACCAAACCTACTGAAAATCTGGGACCTCACAAAATCAACAACCACTCTAGAGTCATCGGTCCTGGTGGCCTTTGCTTCCACCCTACATAGTCAACCGCCAATAAGATGTACACAAAGCCAAATGTATTTGGAAAAGGTCCCATGAAGTCAATGCCCCATGCATCGAAGATATCACAAAATAACATGGGCTGTTGGGGAATTTCATTCCTCTTGGAGATATTCCCTGTGAATTGACATCGAGTACATGATTTACAAAACCTATGGGCATCTCTATACAATGTTGGCCAATATAATCCTGAGTCAAGGACCTTTCGAGCTGTACGTTGAGAGCCAAAGTGGCCCCCACATTCCAAGGTGTGGAAGAAGGTCAAAACAGAGGTGAACTCATGGTCAGGGACACACCTATGAACAACCTGGTCACTACAAATTCTCCACAAGTATGGTTCATCCCAAATGTACCATCGAGAGTCATGCTTAAGTCTATGGGATTGTGAAGTGCTAAACTCAGGGGGGAACCTAGATGTTGCTAGGAAATTCACTATGTCCGCATAACAGGGGGTAAGGTCCACAACATCACAAAGGTTCTCATGAGGGAAGAATTCTCCAATGGGTAGGGGTGAGTCAACATGATGGTCCAATGGTGGGGAAATCCTACTAATGTGGTCAGCTACAACATTCTCCACCTCTCTCTTATCTCTAATCTCGAGGTCAAACTCATGGAGGAGGAGCATCCACCGAATGAGGCGGGGCTTGGGTTCAGGTTTCTTTAGAAGGAAACGAAGGGCAGCATGGTCAGAAAACACAATCACTTTTGACCCAAGAAGATATGAATGGAATTTTTCCAAGGCAAAAACAATAGAAAGGAGTTCTTTTTCTGTGGTTGTGTAGTTTACCTGGGCAGGGTCAAGGGTACGCGAGGCATACGCAATGACATGAGGAGCCTTTTCAGCCCTTTGTGATAAAACTGCCCTAACTGCAAAGTTAGTGGCATCACACATAAGCTCGAAGGGGAGATCCCACCTAGGTGGTTGGATTATGGGAGGTGATGTGAGACCCTTTTTTATTGAATTGAATGCATCCTCAGTATTTTTATCAAAAACAAATTCAGAATCCTTTTGTAACAACCGAGATAAGGGAAGTGCGATCTTTCTAAAGTCTTTAATGAATCTTCGGTAAAAACCAGCATGAACCAAGAAAGAACGCACCTCACGAACACATTTTGGATATGGAAGGGATGAAATCAATTCAATTTTAAATTTATCAACCTGAATTCACTTATTTGAAATGATATGCCCAAGAACTATCCACCGCTCAACCATAAAATGGCATTTTTCATAATTTAAAACAAGATCTTTTTCAATGCAGCGGCGGAGGACAGAACCTAGGTTTTCCAAACAATCATCAAAAGAAGAACCATAAACCGTGAAATCATCCATAAAGACTTCCATACAACTCTCAAGGTACTCAGAAAAAATACTCAACATACATCGCTGAAAAGTACCAGGAGCATTACATAGACCGAATGGCATCCTTCTGTATGCAAATGTACCAAATGGACAAGTAAATGTTGTCTTTTCTTGATCCTCAGGGGCTATATGGATTTGGAAATAACCCGAATAGCCATCAAGGAAACAATAATGAGACTTACCAGCCAATCGTTCTAACATTTGGTCAATGAAAGGTAAAGGAAAGTGGTCCTTCCGCGTGGCTTGATTCAGTCGATGGTAGTCAATACAGACTCGCCAACTGTTTTGCACACGTGTTGGAACCAATTCATTCCTTTCATTTGACACAACTGTTACTCCTGTTTTTTTAGGCACAATTTGCACAGGGCTAACCCATTTACTATCAGATATAGGATAAATGATCCCTGCAGCAAGTAATTTACTGACTTCCAATTTTACCACTTCATGGAGAGTGGGATTCAACCGGCGTTGAGATTGTCTTACAGGTTTAGCCTCATCATCCCAAAGTATATGGTGCATACAAATAGATGGGATAATCCCGGGAATATCAGCCAATGTCCATCCTATTGCCTTTTTACACTCTCTCAAAAGTTTGAGAAGTTTAAATTCCTGTTGTGGAGACAGGTTATAGGCAATAATGACGGGCAATTGGTCAATACCCTCAAGATATGCATATTTTAAATTAGAAGGAAGTTGTTTAAGTTCAAACACCGATTATTTCTGGATTGAGGGAGGGGATTTATGGGGAGTGAGGTCCATGAAACTATCTATCTGCTCATGTTTATTCTCAAAGGAATGAGAATCTATTGAAATGAGATTTTCAGAATCATCGATAGTCATGGGTACTCAGAATAAACACACTCATCAATTAAAGAACAAAATTTACATTTTTCTGAACCCACAAAACATTCAAATGAAGAACCAAAACTCAAATCATCCAAGGGTGAGGAAAACAAAAAAGAATCAGAGTTTGGGTTGAGGAGAGAATTGTGTGTGTGTGCATCGTTTGAGAGCACTTCCATCGAATAGACAGGAAGAGTGGAGTGCTCTTCAACGGGGTGTTTCATAGCCTCAAGGATGTTAAAACTTACCTTTTCTCCTCTGAATTCCATGGACAATGTACCATTGTGAACATTGATGATCGTCTTTGCTGTTTTTAGGAATGGCCTCCCATGTATGAGAGGGGCATGTCCTTGGGTTCGGGAATCTTCCATCTCAAGAATGTAGAAATCAGCGGGGAAGATGAGATTCTTTACTCTAACAAGGACATCCTCAATCACTCCTTTTGGATGTGTTGTACTCCGGTTGGCAAGTTTCACGATAATTCATGTTGGTTGAAGCTCTCCAACATGTAGAGAAGTATATACGGAGTGAGGCATTACATTAATGGAAGCACCTAAATCTATCATAGCATCAGAAAAGAAGGTCTCCCCTATGGTACATGGTATGGTGAATGTGCCGGGATCCTTGCATTTGGTTGGCATTGCTGGTTGAATCAAGGCTGATACATTCCTCCCCAGGTTGAATCTCTCATTCCCCTTCAACCTCCTTCTATGGGTGCAATGCTCTTTAAGAAATTTGGCATAACGGGGAATTTTCTTGACTGCATCCAACAATGGAATATTAACATGAACTTTTTTAAATGTATCCATTATTTCATTTTCAATCTCATTATCAAAGTTTTTCTTAGATTTAGATTGCCTTTGAGGGAAAGGAAGAGGAATTGATTTTTCATTTGAATCATCAATGATAATTTGATTTCCCTTTTTGTTTTGTTTTTCATTAAATGATATTTTTGAGGGTTGGGAAGGAGTGTTTTCAAGAGGGGGACATACCTGTTTCATAGGATCAGTAGAAGGAGAAGCTTCTTTACCACTACGAAGTGTAATTGCACATACATTACCTTTATCCTTCGGATTGGCAATGGGTTGGGATGGTAGTTTTCCAAAACCTTGCATCTTAAGCTCACCGATGGTGTTCGCCAATTGTCCCACTTGAGATCGTAGGTCTTGAATTGCCAATTGTGTGGTCTGTTGGAACTGAAGGTTCTGGGTTGCCATTTGTTTCACCATGTCCTCGAGGATTGGTTCAGATTTGGGAGGAGGAGGAGGATGATTGTTTTGCGAAGTTGAAGGATAAGAAGGTTTCATACATTGGCCTTGTTGATACCAATTCTATTTTGGGTAGCTTGAGTTTCCTTCTTGTCGGTATTGTGGTTGTGCTTGCCACCCGGGGTTTGTATTTGGCCCGAATGGTTCTTGCATGAAGGGAGGCACTTTTTGGAATGGACGCCCTGGGAACACAGCTGCACAGGACTCAGATGAATCTTGAAGATGTGGGCACTGGTCAGAAAAATGAGTGTTATCAGAACAAATACCACAATGCAATGGAATAGAAGTAGAGTGTGAGTTACCTTATGCTTGAGCTAATTGCCTTAGAAGGGTATGCATCTCATCAAGTTTAGTATCTACCTTTTGTTCTAGGGCTGAATGACTTACCTCATTAACTCCTTGGGTTGGTGCAATAGCTCGTGTACCAAATTGTTGTGCATTTTGAGCCTTGTTGGCTATTATGTCACGAGCGGCTGAAGGAGTTTTGTCAACTAGAGCACCACCAGCTGCAGCACCAATCATTCCATGATCCATAGGGATAAGTCCCTCATAGAAGTATTGGATTAATAATTGTTCACTAATCTGGTGGTGGGGGAAGCTTGAGCAAAGTCTCTTAAATCTCTCCCAGTATTCATGAAGGGTCTCTCCTTGTGATTGCCTAATTCCACAGATTTCTTTCCTAATTGATGCAGTTCGAGAGGAAGGGAAGAACTTCTCTAGAAAAATTCTTTTTATGTCATTCCAGCCCCCAATTGTGGAAGGCAAATAGTATATCCAATCTTTGGCTACACCATCATGGGAGAAAGGGAAGGCCCTAAACTTAATGAGGTCCTCAGACACATTTTGGGGTTTCATGGTGGAGCACACTATGTGAAACTCTTTTAGATGTTTGTGAGGCTCCTCTCCGGGAAGACCATGGAATTTTGGAAGGAGATGGATGAGGCCTGATCTTAGCTCAAAATTGGCCGCATCCTTATGATATTGGATGTACGCAGGTTGGTACTCCCCATCCGGGGTGGTCAGTTCTTTTAATGTTCTGTTATTTGCAGCCATGATCTCTGGGGTTTGATTTGGTTCAATTTTGGATTGGTTTAGGACCACTTTAGGTTCCACAAGGGGTTCCACAATGTTACTTGATTGACCTTATCTAAATGCCTTGATTTGTGTGTGTAGTGACTTTTCAATTTCAGGATCAAATTCAAGTAGTGTTGCTTTACCAGATCTTGTCATGCAACAATGATGTCTAGTTTGATTGATTGATTTTTTTTGTGTTTGGATTAAAAAAAACATAAGAAGGGTGAAAGAAGAATATAATGTTATACTATAAAATTAGAGAGGGAGATTGAGAAGAGAGAGAGAGAGAGAGAGAGAGAGATAGAAATAATACACCAAAAACAACAAAAAATAAAGACAAAACCCAAAACAAAAACAATCAAATGGGGTGGGGTTTTTAGAGGAGTACTAATCAAGAAGTAAAATGACCCAATAAAAATAAATAAAGAGAAAAAAAAGATCTTGGCTCCCCGGCAACGGCGCCAAAATTTGACCGCGTTGTCGAACGCGTCAAATTAGTTGTTTAATTTTGACTAGAATTTCTGCAGTATAGCAGCAACCCTAGGTCGTCTCTCGACGGAGCCTTAGATAATTAATTATGAAATGTGGTTCTGATTATGAAATTAAAAAAAAATGAATTGGTGTTTTATAATACTCGGGTTTGATGATTAAAGATGACAATAGAAAATAGAAGCTATAAAACAAAGTAGAGATTAACAAAATTAATTAAGCGTGATCAACCCGGGGTACTCGTATGATGTTTTTCCTTCATCGCTTCATGATATAAGGTTATGATCTTTTAATCCATGGTTTGTAACACCTAGAACTAGAATGTTACTGAGTTTATACTAGGATATCTCCTAGGTTTCGGTCAAAACACACAATGATTCACCGGACACCGCCGATGATTGAACGAATTTTGTTTGACTTCATAACCAAAACTCACCAAGGAAACACACGAAGAACTCGATGCACTATCCAGATTTGTATGTTATTTCTTTGTGATACCATGACATAAATGTACACGGCCTTGACAGTACTTGTGTGAGTTCAATTTACCAATATAAACCACACAAACACCTCAATTGAAAGGGGGAAAGAAAGTGGTGAACGGTGTGTGAAACATCACATGAATGGGTACCCCCAAACTTGATCATTTGAGTTGAGAATGACATAACAGTACATAACTCAATAAAATAAGAATAGAGGATGATGAAAAACAACACAAAAATATGGAAGTTAAAAGATCATTCAAATATTACAAACATGATGCTGGGGATGTACATCACATTCCTCCCCGGGTGATCACAAGGGGTTTAGAAACCCATGGGAGAGGAAGAAGAGAAATATGTTGGGCTAGAACTTACCATAGCCTCCAGAACCTCTAGAGATGTTGAGAAGACTTCTTGGGGACTCCAAAATGGCAGCACCTTGCCTCTTGGCCGAACTTACAAATGAGGAGCCCAAGGTGCCCTTTTATAGGAAATGTGGGAGGTGGTTTTGGGCACACAGATTTCATCAATCCACTTGAACGACGCGTTTCGGCCTTCAGACAGTCTTATCTCGCTTTTGAGAAAATAGAAAAGTTATAGCCCTACCTCTTGGCTGTCTCCAAAGAACGTTTGGCACCCTTTGGACAACTACATCTCAAGATATTTATAAAATACAGAACACCGCATTTGACATGGTCCAAATTCGGTGGCTTGATCAGATTTGTTCGGATGGGCCCCATAGAAGCCGAATCAGCATTGGGTTCCTTAATATGAAATGTAGCCTATTAAATGTTGGACATGCCCACAATATTTCAGCCCATTTGGATGCACGGATGTTGTGTACTATGCAAAACAGTGGACAGATATCCATGGATCCATGCAATTTTGGCCCATTTTTCTTCCACTTCATCAAAGGCCATCCAAATCACCTCCACCTACATTGAAACAATAAAAAAAAGTAACATTGCCCATTATAATATTGATTAAAGTTAATTGATTTATTAAAACATGAAATGCAATTTATTATTATATTTGGAATATTCATTACAAAACTAGTTTAAAACTGCGGTGTAAGGGTGGAATAAAACAGTGAATCGTGGTACGATCAATGGTATTCCAACTAACCCACTCTGTTTAGAAACTAGAGAGGTCTGATGAACCTCCGAAATAGATTGCCTACCCGGAAAAATCGTTGCAGTCTCTATCAGGGTGTGACCCATAGGATGATATGTTCTCCCTCCTCAAACTCCAAGGGTCCCCGCCTCCTTTCAACATAAGAATCCTGCAAAATCTATGTATTCTTTATTCTTGGACACTAGTACTGAAGCCTAAGGACCTGATACATCTTCACCACACCCAGACAATCCATCAAGGGGATTTATGGAACTCCCTCAGAACCTCCTCTCATAGCACAACTGGTACAATTATACATCCCCTGAAAAGAATATATTGCTCCCAAACTTCTTAATATTCTTCATGTTCAAGGACTGAGGTTGTTTGATCACGTGAAGTATCGAAGTTGTCATCTCTGAGTTTCACCTCCCTGACTCGCTGAAGAAGTGGACGGAAACTACCATATATTTGAGGTAGACAGTCTCATATCTATCCCCTTAGGATATCTGAAGGGAGGCTAACTACTATGAATCCTCATATATGTTATGCGAACTCAATCCCCAGCTAAGTGAATCTGCCCTTATGTTCCCCTTCCTATGAATGTTGACTATATCAAAGTCATATCCCTTGAGGAACTCTAGCCAACGTCACTATCTCATATTCTGATTTTTTTTGGAGATATATCTGAGACTCTTGTAGTGTGAGGAAATAATGATTTTCTCTCCCATCAATTATTGTCGCCACATCATCAGTGCGAAGAGTACCACTTCCCACTCCATCCTCTGAGATGTTCTGTCCCAATAAGTTCACCATTCATATACAGAACACAAACTTTGAGAGATTCCTCTATAATTGGTGCTTCCAGAGTGTGTCCAGAATTATCCTCAAGTGTACATCATGCTATTCCTTAGACGTTTAGTACACCAAGTTTTTGTCGATGAAAACCACTAAATATAAGTCTGTGTCAGTTGGAAAGATCCTATTCATGAGACCCATGAACACTATAGGGGAGTTCGTCATGACGAATAACATCACTAGGTATTTGTAATGTTCATATGGACATCTGATAGTTGTATTCAAGATGTCCTCATCCCACACATGAAGTTGTTGATATCCTAATCTGAGGTCCATCATTGAGAACAACTTCATACCATTCAATTGATCAAATAGATCATCAACCCTTAGTAGAGGATACTTGTTATTCATGGTCACCTAGTTTTGGTGCCAGAAATATATGCATAGTCTCAAACATCTGACTTCTTTATTGGAAAACAACACAAGGGATGCCAATGGAGAAACCTTGGGCCTTACTAACCCCTTCCTCTGTAATTCCTCCAACTATACCCTCATCTCCCCGAGCTCCATAGGGGGTATACAATATATTGGTGTAGATATCGGTGATGTTCCTAGGTAAAAGTCAATGCAGAAGTCTACATCTCTATGAGGATGTAGTCCACAGAAATCTTCTACAAAGACATCCTAATACTCATCCTGTACCACATGGATCTATGTAACTACCTCATTCACAGTGTCAAAGGTCATGCAATCTATTTGATATGTAATAGACTGCACCCTGAATATGTCAAACGAAGAATCTATAATTAAACTTGAATTAGAATGAACTATGATACAGAATTATGGTCCAATATGTCTTCCATTAAGTATATTATCTAACACAAATAGAAATATTTCTAAATAGATAAAATTTCAAAGAAATTTTATGAAGCCCTAAAATACATATATATGAATTTTCAATGGAAAATGCATCAAAAGGTATTGGTTATCATATAGTCACAATTTATCACAAACATTCCATCTGTCAATCATTTAGGGAATCCAATTATTTTTTTGATTTCATGTCAATGAGAGAAGTTATTGAGATGATTTTCATTTGGACTTTTTGTTTCCAATTTTTTTTTTTGCACCTCTAGTGGACATTAATTTGTTGGGTGAGATCTACTTATGCCTTTTATAGAACTATTATGATGACAATTTTTTTATTTAAAAATATATAATATTTGTAAATAGGGTATCATAATTTTATTTTTGTTTCAATTTCATGAATATTGTGTAAAGTGATGAAAATAATATAATAAAAAATTATATGTTCATGATTTGAAAAAATGTTAATTATTAATCTATGAAATTAAACTATTTTTCTAAATGGGAATTTTAATTTTTTCCACTCTTATGTATGGAATAATACCATGAATTCCCACATACCAATAACGGTGTACCAATAGAGGAATGTAACTATGTCGAAACATATAATTTCACTATTGTATCCACACATGAAATATCACATCATTAAAATTGGGTCATACACCCTTCCATGTTCACACCAACATAATTCATTCATCAAAATCATAACCTCATCATTCCAATAAAACCAAATTATAGGTGGAGTATATTTATATTGTTATTATTTATTTGATGATGATATTCATAAATACAATGATGGGATTGAATTATTTTGAACATTTAGAAGGATATCTTGGTACCCCCAATAGTGTGCCTAGTCTTAGGTGCATCGAAATTTCCCTGTCTAATAATCAGAATATTCTATTCCAGGATCTCCACCTTATAAATAATTAATTGTATTCTCCTTAATCAAATACAAAACACCGTATACAAAGGAACTGGGATCCCAAAATTCAAATTTGTGATTTATGTTGCACCATAAACTCTACATATATATATATATATATTTATATGTAAACCACCCAAACATTTCAAAAAATAAATAATTTTATAGGAGAAATATATATAATATATATGATCATTATGTATTAGTTTTTCTACTCCAAAAGCATCAAAAAATACATTAACTCCCTTTTTTAATAATAAAGAACTCAAATGTTGTGGATGTAATTTTTATTTGTGTAATTTTGTTATCATGTTAATCTATTATACAACTTCACCCACGTACATTATAAAAATATTGAGAAGAATATTTCTAAAAGGGTGTTCTAAATGAAATAGGATGTTACTACATAGAACCTAACCTTTTTTTAAATAAAGTAAAACCTATTTTATATGGGTTATATGTGTGTGGTTTTCACATATATTCCAAAAGTAGGATTAAAAATATCTATTTTTGTTTTATAGAAATTTTGACCATATTTTCATAAAAAATCCATGACTATTTTCTCTAAGAGGATTTTTAGTTATTTATTATTTAATTCATATAATTAGGAACCCAGTTACCATTTTCTCTAATTAGGGAAAGACGTTTTCCTATATAAACTATTTTGTTACTGGTTATGTTTCCAATGTCTATATTACATGACGCCCAAAAATTAAACTTCTAAATGGATACAATATGCATATATGATGAAACATGGATTCCCTATTTTCTCTATCCATTATCATTGGAAAAATTGGATGTTCATAAGTCTATCCCTATACTCTTATTTGATGAAGTACCATTTAATGAGTCTCATGCAATTTTTTCCTCATCCATTTTATATTAAATTACATAAGAAGGATATATACACCATCACACATCCCATATATTTTTTATTCTTCTGATAATGCTAATAAAAAATACAAAAAGAGTTATACAGTTATCATCAACCATAATTATTACGAATTTTTTGTTAAATAAATCACAAATTTCATTGATAATGAGACATTTTTTGTTTTTTAGAATTTTTTAATGACTTTATAGCTGAACCCTCTAATAACTACTGAAATCCCAATTATCAAAACAAATTATTCAATTATCATGATTTACTAATAAATAATGTCCCCATGTCTAAATGATTAACCATGACAATTAATGGGCTAATATAATTGGGGGAGCTCTAAATTTCTTTCAATTAACATATATTTCATGTCAAAACAAAATGGTTCATACAAGAATAATTACTGGACAAACTATTAGATGTTCACCTAAAAAAAGTATTCCATGACCTTAAACTGTACGACACATAGGACCTAACTACACTTAATTAATAATCACATCATAGGTCTTACATAAATAAGATTAAATGAAATATCATATATCTTGGATTTCTGAATGTAATTAGAACATCATAATCACTATATGTAAGATGATAAAATAAACTTATACGGTTATGATTGAATAATCTAATAAGTACTATCATTATTCGTATCAACAAAACCATAAATGGAATTTAATTTTTAATGGTTTTATAAAAATAAAATCACTAATGTTGTATTTTATGAATTACAATAGAAATTATAAATTTTTATGTTAAATAGGATTAAACAACATGTATTTTTATTTCCATTATGTATACATCGGTATCATAGATACTTAGTGAATTTATAACTCCACTACACCAACAAAATTCCATGATTAGGGTAAAGTATAGAGTTTATAGTTTTAATATGTAAATAGAGTGTAACAAAAAACATGTATAATGATTGATAACTACATAATTGAATATATAGAACATATAAAATATGTATATATTCATATCAATGCATGGTGTAACCTGCTCAATTTTAAAACATGGGTCGATAATATTATTACAATGGTGCATTTCATGAATATTTATTTCATATATACGAGTTTCTTATAGATGGAAATCAGACTCTTCATGGGTTGATTTTAACTTCCATTATATAAATCGTAATTTAAATTTTGTAATATCCTTACTTTATATCACAACTATTTATTTTTTGGAATTAATTTTGTATCCAAAAAATTGAATTATAAGAATAAATTAGGGAATGGCATATTAATAAGATTAACATAATATTCATTGTGTGGTATGATTCACTAAGAGATTAATCTATCATGTTTTATTATGTGAATTATCCCATGATGGACTATCTGTGATAGGATGCACCATTTCCCAAAAATTGATACTTATATATAGAAGGATGTGATGAACAAATTTTTTTCTTTTGACTATTCCATGGGACAATTTTCAATCATTTTTATCATGATTATGTTATGGTACAGTCTTAAAACCTAAACTTCGGTCTGACATTTCATTTTTTTACTAAAACCATTTATTGTACACTTCTGTATATTTGGATGATAAATCCTATTGAATTGAAATGGTTATTGTATTTTGAATTCATTCCCACAATTCCATAATAAGATTCAAAAAATAAACTGATATGTTTTCATGGAATTCATATTGTGAATGGTGTGGGAAGATATACCCACATATCCTTTTCATTATTAAATGAATCACATTATATTCCCATCGTTTTAGTCTTAGATTATCCATGGGATCCTAATCCCACATCACCATAATAATGTTAAAACCAAGGGATATTATTCCCTTGTACTTGATATTAAATAAATATTGTTCATTAAACTATATTGATTGGTACAATTAAATCATAGCAATAATTTTACCTCCACCCACTATATCAAATATTACATTTTATATTATATGAAAATAATATTTTATATTGTGATCAACTAAATGTTATATAATCCATTAGAAAATATATGTGGTATTTTTAAAAATACATTAGAATGTTCATGAGAAAGTAAATCTCAATTAAAAGGGTGGCTACTTTAGTACACTATAGTTAGATATATGTATTTATATGATACAAGAATATAATTTTTTATTTGACTAATGAATAGAATCATTTTCTAGTTATTATTAAAGGTATTATTAGTGGTTGAATACTTGGTTTTATTTTCACACCTTTCATGAAAACATTTGGTAAAATGTTGATTATATGGTTGACATATAGGTATGGGTGATGCCTCTATAAAAAGATATATAGTAGGATGATCAAAGAAATGTAAGGTAAATAGGTATAAGATGTTTATATATTTTTGGAATATGTCCGTTTTGGGTAAATTTAATTATTTTATCCTATCATTTAATTCCTTAAATCATTATGTGATCTTATATTGATATATGAATTGTTGATTTGTATTTGTTTTAATTTATTATAACATATTATATTTTATTTAATGTAGAACATAAATTACAAATATATTATTATAATTTGATGTTATATCTACATATTCATATTTTATAATTTACTTATTATTACATCATTAATAATAATGTTTATAACATTCCCATATGGTTTATCAAACCCTCACTACTAGTTTGCTCCCATTGGTGTAAAGGGTTGTGGGATTGAGTTGTTATTATATAGAACTGGGATATATATTTATTAGTTTAAAAAATATCCATAATTTAATAAATAATTCATTAAAATAATAACACAATCTCATGATGGGTAAATTTAGTTTCATTGAGTAATACCTACCTATGCCTCATAGTTAACATCATTTTTAAACATGTATTTATAGTTAATCCACATTATTACCCCTTTATGAGTTTTTTTTAATCATACTCATCTTCATAACTATAGAAAATGAATACAAAAGAATGGGGTGAGCTTAAAGAATTAGTAAAATTAAACATAGTCGATAAAAATCAGATATAATATTTGAATATAAGATGATAATTAGAGGATAATTAATAAAAAAATAAATAATTCACAACTAGAAAAGCATGGATCATAAAGCATGAAATGTGACATTTAATAACAAAGTAAAGGAACCCAAAAAGTGAGGAAGTGTGTTAATAAAAATGATTATTGATATTTTAACATGGTAATTAGAATGAGAATAAATATAAGGAATATGTTTCATATTTTGAATAATATTTTTAATATTGAAAATTAAATTCATGAGACACAACATAATTTCCCTTTTTTATGAGTGACTAAAATGAACTCGAGTGTACTTATTTCGTAAGATATAATCATTAACTAAATACATTAGTTAGAAATATATGACCCCGCCAATAATCATCCTAATTTATAACTTCCTCTTATTTTAGGTTATTTTTTACATCATTAAGAACCCAATGAAATAAATTAAGTTCCATTAATCATTGAAAATGATTAATATTTAAATTTATATCATAAATAACCATTTTAATAAAAATGTGTTTCATTCTACATAGTATAAAGAAACCATAGAAGGAATTAATATTCTATATGGATTCAAAAAGGGAAATTATTAATAAATCTAGAAATATTTATTACATGGTAATCCAAGGGAAAATAAAAAGGTATCCAATGAAATTGTGAATCTTTCTACAAAAATTCAATTAAATCAACAAAATAAGGAATATTATATAAGAGTTCTATATATTTATTTTATAATGATGACCAAAGTTCCCTAAAATAAATTGACATATGGAATATAGGTTAATACACTTTAATAATTTGATTCAAAATAAGGTTTTCATATTGTAATGAAACTATGTAAAATTTCAGAATCATCCATAATAGATGATTATTTAAGACTGGATAAGTGATAAATCATTTCTATAAAAAGAAATGACATTAAATAGGCCATCAATAAAAAATGTGGATGGTTATGTTAATATAACATCCAATATTACAAATAATTTATGTTAAAGAATGTTGAGTAAGATGAGATTTTTAAATAGAAGAATTTGGTAAAATCCATTAGTATATAAGAAAGAGGTAATATAATTTTAAGTAAAATTATTCTGATTTAATTTATAAATAATGTTTAATAATATCATCTTTTACATGTATGGTAATTTTTATAACATAATTATCATATGAAATGAAAACGACAGTCGAAATTGGTGTTGACATAGAAAACATTTAAAAATATTCTTTTGAAACAATGATGAAAACTGCCTATATAAGATTGTTAAAAATTTAATAAAAATATAATGAATAAAATAAAGAAGAATCAAATGAACATTATAAATTATTTATGTACAATTTTTTTTAAAAAAATATGATGTAAAAATGGATCATCATGACAATAATAAATTTACCATTTATATATAACATATAAAAAACGCTTCCTATAAAATCGGAGTCAAGGGGAAATCAACATTCAAGGAAACATGAAAAATACTACGTATATAGTTTGGAAATTATAAGAGGTTTTATAACGGATAAAAAATTACTAAATAAATTATCATTAAATAAAGTAATTACTTATAAATTAGATTGAAGATGAAAACCTTATAGTTCGAGTTTCATTTTTATCAAAATAATTTTCAAATTGTATATATTATAGATCAATTTAAATTTAAATAATTAAAATTATATGGATCTTCAAACAAAATGAATATGGTATAATACATTCACTTTTCACTAATCACAACATATTTAAGTTATTATAAATTATAATAATATGTAAGTCTCATTAATTTAATCACGGTACAATGAATGACGTACCATTATTTATCACATATTATAATGCACTATAAGATCCATTAGAAAAAACATAATTAACATAGTAACCAATTATAGAACAATTGTAGTATATAGAAGCTTTTATAATAATATTTTATAATTATTCTCAAAAATTGTATTATTTACGTATAAAATATGATTTATTTTGGGTGTGGGTAATGATGAATGATTTGAACTTTTTCACATGTCATTTATAGTTTTCATTATTATCCCAAATTAATATATGTGATTATCAATAACATATTCAGGATGGATGCTTAAAAATAATTTTAATTTTAAAATTTCTTTTCCAGATAAGTTTTAACTTTATCAAAAAATATCAAATCGATGAACAACATTAGTAAATAATTTTACATATATGAAGGGTATTTCATAAGTAATGAGTTAAATATTGAGCAGTATTTTCCAAAACCCAAAAAATCATTATATAAAAATGTAAATCACATTATACTTGTAAATAGTTTTTCAAAATAATCCATTATATTTTTTCATTTCATTGTTTAGGTATATTGTAAAACTTACCCAAACATGAACATAACATTATTGTTGATGATTACATGGTGACATAGTTTCAATGTCATTACACTGGAACAATAATGATATATTTCAATTATTAATAGTTTGATATATGGAAAATATATGGTATTTATTATATCATCTAATGGATATGAAAATATAACATATTATGAATTAAATAGTTTCCTCTAGTGTGATCGTTTTAAGGGGTTTAATTAACAATAATAGTTTATTTATCATTACATTAATAAGATATAAAATTTATCATATCAGACCATTAATTATATATTAAACATTATACTTATAAATAAAACAATTTTCTTAACCATCTATATGTGGTTTTGAAATAATAAACATGGAAATGAAATGTCACATGTATACGACAATATAAACGTACTCAAGGATGGTGATTTAATTTTGAATATAAAGGGATAAATGAAAAATATGTTAAAATATTTTACATATAAATATGTTATAAATATAGGAATTAATTTTTAAATTTATCATTAGGTCCATCCATGTATGTTGGTTGAGGAAAATAAAATATTATGTTTTTAGAGGTGGTTTTCCACACGCAGACAATTGTTTTTAAGGATGAGGCTGAAATACCTATTTAATAGAATATGAAATGTAATAAATATAGTATCATTGAAGAAACTAACCCCATGGGAAACATGAAACTAGAACATAATATATTAATTCTATAGAGATAGAGTTCTAATACTGTGATGATTGAGGCACCCACCACTACCACGAGGAAGTTTTCCCCTCATCCAAGTCTTTACATGCATCCATAGGCCATAAATATCATCTCAATACTCAGACTTAATAGAATCCTTCATGATATGAGATTTAGAAATAAAATATCTCTTTATCCCATCATCATCACTTCTAGAAAATGAAATAATGTCAAAAGTTTTATATAAACAAACATTAAATTTTACCTTCCTAGTTTGCGATTGGGTACTTTTATTAGAAACCAAATCTTTATTTAAAATGATAACATCTAGTATCTCCATTAGGGATTAGATAGGGAAATTTTTATGAGATCCATCAGATGGACATGGAGAAATATAAGTTCATCCATAGGTGACATACAGACAAGTAGAAGCAATGTCATGGTGTTGTGCAGACATATATTCATATTTTCTTGAAACAATTATTTAGGAAGTGGGGATTTCAAAAGGAATGGAGGTATTCCAAATCTATGTAGAAACAACTCAAAATTTAACAATACCTCTTTAATAAGTATCATGATGTGGATAAAATATATCATGATTAGGGAAATTATTTTTAGGCCCTGTAGGATCATTCATGTTAAGAGGCAATCCTCTGTGAAATTGGACATATTCTAGTGGATAACAACTTGAATCCAATACGATCATTATAGTAATGAGTGAGGAAACCATAGGTGGGATTTCTATCCTACTGTAATCATTTATAATACCATCATGAAGCATATCTGAGGAGAATCGATCTATCATAACATGAGAGTACTTCTTATCCTGATTGAACTTGTCAGATTCTATGGAGTTTTTTCTTCTATAGGCTGAATGTTCGGTTACATGTGCTTGCATGAGAGAGGGATGATTTATTATTACATTATACATTGAGAGTGAAAAATCTATTTTATCTTTTCATTTAATATTTTTTGTAATTAACCATGAACTTATATTTTTATAAAAAGAAGAAAATGTCTTATTGGATGGAGCGATCTTTTATAACATTACTGTCTAATAAATCACAATCATAATCATGTTACAAACCTTTGTTGAGAAAATATTTCAATGATAACCCAAAATAATTTTGTATTATATTTAGATATATCCAAAGGGGAGTGACCATTATCTTCCCAATCAGCCCATGCTAAATGGGTCTTACTATTTTACTTTATAGAATGGATAGTATCATTTATAATGCATCCATTATTTAATGTAGTGTCTTCTTAATCAGGTCCTTGACATTCCTCAATAGACACACCATCATGGACCTGTCCTGTGGTTGAATTGTAAATTATTAGAGTAGTGGCATAACCATCTGTGTTATCAACCTCATATGTTCATTTATCATCATTATTCTATGTAGTGCCTTGATTTATCTTCCTCTGGAGATATTGATTATCTTTCCGTCTAATCTAGAAAATAAAATATACTAAATTCCTTATGCCGATAGATTTTGAGTGCCTGACCATTTTAAATATGCCACAAAACAATGTAATTCTCTCAAAATGAATTATATGTATAATATCATCATGAGGTGTCGATTGGGTTAACGTATCAACAAGTATATCACTATGGTCCTTTTTACAAATGTTTTTCCATAATGCATGTAGCTCACTTTCTCTGTTGCATAATACATTCCAATTGGAATTCAAATTGCAGAAGATATATCAAAAAATCTATACAATTGATAAAATATAATTGAGACCATGAGTTTTAATCCAGACAAGGCCACAAGTTTTTATGAATTTTTTAAACTGAATTCCAGTTCCTATTCATGAATCTAAAGCACACTGAACCTCAAATTAACTATCCAATAAACCAATAACATTTTTATATTTCAAAATAAGGGAACAAAATGGGGAAAATTCATGACCAATAGACACACATTTGAAATCGTCAAACCCCAAAATAGAAACAAATATAGAAATTTGATCAACCATTTTCCAAGGTGTTATACCTTCCATAGGAATAGTATGAGAAATTATAGAGTGTTTGATAGAAAAATATTGTCTTTAATTGCATAATATGAATCCAATACATGTGAATTAGTTATATTATGGATGATAGGATGAGGGGTGTTTTTTTCAATCCAAAATAATGATATTCTCGTTTTTTCATCAAAGGAAGATAGATTCATCAAATTTTTTGAATCATGATCCTTATTGGTATCTGAAGACGACAAAATACCACTAACAGGCATACTTGATTGATTGAGAGGAGTATAAATTTAGGTATCTAGGGTGATGTAGGGTAACCATATCTTCAATGTGTGGTGTGATCCACTTCTAAATTTTTTCCATCTAATCATTTAATTAACCTCTTCCAAAAACTGAAAAATCATTTTACATTTTCATAGTGAAATGAGATGGCTGGTAATATATTATAAAAAAACTATATTTACATAATAGTATAATAATTTTATAGATTTTATCACTTTATGATGATGAAAATAATGTTTTCAAGGGGAAGTGAATATAAGTGAAATTTAAATTTGAATAAATGATTAGAAAACTATATATCACTAATTAGGTTATATCCGTTTAGATTGGGGTTAAAACATAAAGGTATATTATTTTATGAAGGAAAATAGCTTCTTCTATTTTCAAGGAGTGTTGAGGAGAGAATTCATTAGTGTTTTTTTAACTAAAGTGATTTTTTGTGCTAGGGTATGTGAGAAGAGGAATGTAACATTTATGTGTAGAATAGTCAATACATTTTTTAAATAAAAAAAATATCCTAATTAATGGGAAGTTTCATTCAAGGAAAGTGTCTCTAAAATTATGAAATATAATTCATTAGAAGAGATATGGTTTGTCAACACATCTACAACTCAATTAGAACATTTTTTTATCATTTTTTCCAATTACCTCTAATGTTTTAATTAATCTGGTTTTCCTCATGTTAACAAATTTTTACCTTATAAATATACCACTTATACCAATGATTAAAATTTCAATTATTATATAATTTTTACCTAATTAATCAATATTTGAAATCCATTTTATTTTATTAAATTTTTTATATTTATCTAAAATAAATTTAAAATACTAAATGCATAATTTATTAATTTATTTTATGTATAAATTTATTTCTAAATAGTAATTTTGGGGAATATAAATTAAAATAATAATATTTTAAATTGCAATGTTAATTATAAATAAATAATATTTTCATTAGTAAAATTATTTATGAATTTTCCAATCAAACATATATAATAATAATTTAATAAATTAACGTGATTTTAAAATTGATTTTTTACTATTCATCAAAAAGTAAATTATTAAAAAAAAGGAACTATTTATAAGAAATTTTCGTCATTATAAATCATATTATGATACTTTTATCACATTGAAATTGTAATATTTATAAATATAGTATTTAAATGAAAAAAGTATATAAAAAATAAATTTGTATATAAGAATCATGTTTTATACATTACTTGTTTTTACTATTATTTCGTATAAATATATAATTTTAGAGAATTAAATATGATAGTTTAGATATAAATATATTTCAAAAATGTTCCATTAAATCAATTAGGCTAAAATATAAAATAATTACTTGAAATATTACTTTCAGACTAAATAATCATTTATCGGTACAATTTAAAATTTATTATTATATCCTAATGAATAATATTATTACTCCATTAATATTACAATTATTATTTGAGTTTTATATATAAAAAATATCATATTTTAGATAATATGATATTAATATATATGTGTGTGTCTGTGTGTTGAAAACATATATATATAATATATTAGTATAATTTTTTTTTGATTGTACGTTTTTTCCAATTTATTATCGAACAACACAAGATGTTAGTATACCAATTGGATATGTGAACAATAAAAATATTTATGATAAATATTTCAATAATTTAGTGAAATTTATAGACTTAATAATTCCTTAATTCATACCATTCTTATATTTCAATGAATATATCTTAGTAAATATTGTTGATTTTTCACAATGATTAACCCTAACAAGGTCATTTTCTTCATTATGGGTTTTTTTTGGATATTTGAGATCCTCATGTATGATGATAATATAATGGATTTATTATTCATGATGGTTTTATTCATTTTTTACTAATTATTCCTATTAATTTATGAATTGTTTTTATTAATTTTTGATGTTTTTTATAATATATATTGTTACAGTTTTGTTTTATTTTGAAACTTATGAATGAATAAAAATAAAATATTTTTTTCATATCATAGAGGGTAAATTTTTTAATCTGGTTTCAATCATTTTGATGGAATATAGAAAAAGTCAATAATTATATAGGCAATATAATAATAATAAAGATAATAATAACAATAATTTCACGTAAAACGTAGGTCATTACATTCCTCTGTATGTAAATATTGTCCTCTCTATTTTTAATACTACATAAAATGAATGTATGTGAGGATATTTAGTATGTTTACATAATTCATTTTTTAATAAATAATATTATGTCCACATTAATATCATAGGTTATTCCATGATTCTTATATTTTCTCAAATAGTATTTATCATTTATTTAATCATGGAGCCCAACATATATTCCCTATTAAAAATTTCACTGAATAATATTTCATTCAATAGGAAAAAATCCACAAAGAGATTATATATTCATAAAAAATATATTTTATAACAAAAAATTTATTAATATATGGTTCAAAAGGATGTAAACTATTAAACATATATCATAATACCAAAAATTATATAATCACCAAAAAAATATATAAAAATTTTCCTTTTGTTATTTTCATAGTCAATTCCAAAACCATCTAATTATCTTTTAAAGAAAATCCTCCAACCATTTATTACCTAAACATAATCCTTTTCATTATCATAATAGTTATATGTACCTAAATCATGTGTTCATCAATAGTTATTCGTAAAAAATTCCACCCTTTCATAAAATAATTTTTCATTGTTACATACTCCATAAAATATTTCTTTAACAATAATTAAAAATATATATATAAGAATAATCAAAATATGTTTCACATAAACCCCTTTACATTCAGAATATACCAGCATTCATTCATTAAATGTCACTCAGTTATGAAAATAACAAGGATTATCATGAATTAACATATATTAGGGTTTCAACCAAATTACTATTAGTTAGGATAGAAATATAATTTGTTCTATAATAATAATAATAATAATGTTATGTTACCTAAATTTATTTATATATGCTACCATAATATGTTATTATATTTGTTGTTTAGATACATTCCTTTCTCAGCTTCATCAATATAATCATATTGCCCAAGAAACTCCAAAAAATGAATATGACAATATCTAAAATGATATGTATATTTGAAATTAAATTCTTAATACGAAGATGTATTCTTCAAAAACTACATTATCTCATCATGTGGTCATTTAATTTTAACTATTTCTTACATATTTAATGTGATTACTCTATAAGAGCTACGTTGGATAACAAAAGTCTTTTTATCATATTCATATTAAACTATTCCATTTATTTAACAGTGTCCTAAATAACATATAGTGCAGCACAAAGTGAATGTGATCAACCCAAGAGTATCCACTATTATTGTCAATCCAGGTGTATAGTAAAGATCAATTTTCATGTACTGGATCATAATTGAGTTAATACACAAAACAACAGTTTTGGTGTTGTCTCCAACATATGAAACTATATGAGAGCCTGAATCCACATTACAGTATCCAAATAGAGATGATATAATATTAAAAAACCTACTAAAAATATTAAAAGTAATTAAATATAATTTCAAAAAATTATTCCATTTCGTTGATTTATTGCATTTGTTATCTTATCGAATCTCCAAAAAAATCTAGCTTATACAAAAAAATAACATAACCCAGAACTATTTACCACTATAGTGTGCTAGTATATATTTTAAATTATTATATAACATTTCCATATGTAAAAACATATATCTCTCAAAAAATCATATAATTCCATGATGTTCTGTCTTATTATTTTTGAGAACTTGCAACATAATTATATATTCAATATATAGTTCAAAATTTTCCATAATTTATCCTTACATAAATCTCTCTCATTTTCCAAATTCATTATAAATATATTCATGACCCAAGTAAATGGAAACAAAATAAGGTGTTGATCTCAATTTATTGGTAACGGTAAAAAATAAAAAAATATCATTCATTTTATGTAACCATAAGACAAGTTGTTAGTATAATCATTATAAAAAGGAAAATTAATAATATTATAAATTCTCATTTATTGATTGATTGTAATGAAATGACAATATATGAGTTATATTAATTACACAAAATGACCCTTTATGTGCCGAAAAACATTTTTACTCCCACCATTGGATTTATTTAATATGAATTAATTATGACCATTGGATGAAGCCATTTTATTTGTATAAATATGGTTATATGATAACAGAATTTGTGTGGGATTTTCATATGTCGTAAACATGTGATATATATCATTTATTTTATTCTATAATTATTGAGGTGTTTATATTCACCACCATCATCCTTAACATTCTAAATCATTATACACTTTGATTCATTTCACTGTTAATCAACCAGTTAGAGAACACAATATTAGCATGACCGTTCTTCCATGTAATTTTTTTGTCAAACTGGTATGATAAATTTTCTATTAGGATGAAATTAATATAATAAATCATGCATCATATCAACACCACGAAAGAGCCCTAATATTACTCCCTTATTACCCCATTAATATATAAACAATTATTACATCAAAATAATGATTCATTTCATGTTATGGAAGAATCTCATGGAGTAGTATTATCACATTAGTCTTGTAATACTACAAAGATTTTTTTAGTCGAGTGATTTAAGACAGAAAATGAATTCTCTATGCCTTACGACATTAAAGAAAAGAAATAGAATAAGAGATCTGTTGATCACTCCAAAAATATAAATAAGGGGAATAAGGGAAAAGTTGAATATCCATCATTTTGTAAATGTTAGAAGAAACACCCTGGTACTTGCTTGAAGGGAATTGGTGTCTATTACAAGTGTGGTGAAAAGGCCTCATAACT
The DNA here is from genome assembly GCA_963277665.1 of Viscum album. NCBI lineage: Eukaryota > Viridiplantae > Streptophyta > Magnoliopsida > Santalales > Viscaceae > Viscum > Viscum album. Next base: position 8,979 of record CAUJRU010002407.1, on the reverse strand, counting down.
CGTGATTTTAAGGGGAAAAAAGAAGCTACTGATGTTCAATGAAACAATTGCAGGGATATGGGACATTATGAAAATGAATGTACTAAGCGTCAAGGGAACATTCCTCAGAAAAGCCCAAGGGATCAAGGCCAAGTGTAAGCTATCCATACTACTGAGGTAGAATATCTGATAGATGTGGTGGTTTGTAATTTAATGGTTTCCTCACATTTAGAAAATGAATTATTTGATTCTGGATCATCATAATTTTTCATATCTTCCCAATTGTCTACAAAAATTAGATATTTCAAATTTTATTTTACAAGGGAGTTGTCAAGTAAAACTCCTAAGGCAAGTATCGTTGCTAAAAAGTTCAGTGAATCAATTCCCATTAGAGTATATAAATGTTCTTTATCTGCTGATCTCATCTTCCTAACTATGATTGAGTTTGATATAATACTCTGTATGGATTGGCTTTCATACTATGATGCGATGATTTATATTAAGAAGAAGGAGGATACGATTTTCGATGATAATGATAAAGAACACCTTATCTTTAGAGAAAAATCAACAGCACATAGTTCTTATCTAGATACTCCCCCAGTAGCTAAAATAAATTCAATTACTGGGGAGGAAGTATAAGGCCCCAGCCTTAAACAATACTTAATCTTGATTTATTACAAGATTACTCATTGTGGATCTTTTCGGGTTTAGAGTTTTAGAGAATTAGATCATAAAACTTGCATTACATTCCACATATGAACAAAGTGGTTACATAAAGATAGTATTCTTCATTCCCATCAATGGAAACATATTTAAAATAAAACATGGATTCTTTCTTGACACTTCCTTGACACTATCATCATATCATGTACCTTTCCCTTGACCTGTGAAAAACAATTCAAAAAAACATGGGATGAGCATAAAAAGCTCAGTAAGGGATATAAAAATATGGAAAGGAAACATGGGTACATATATACATAAAAATGAGATCATAATTAACCCATAAAACATAATCACTTAACATTCCTCATCAAATCATGAATAAATCATAGAAATCATAAGACATAAAGGTAACATTAGGCATTCATAACATTCTTACGTAGGGAGTAACCCTCTTGGTTACGTTTGGAATACCCATCACAGTATATTCCCTAAATCTCTTCGGAGAAACCCTAATGTGTCACTCCTTCGCATTACCCAATGCATTGGAGAGATATATCAGGCTCACCCACCCTTAGTTTATCACAGAACCACCCGTCTTCATAATAATTCCCAAGAACCTCAACATAATCGTATCACATAAAACATGCATAAAGGAAACATAACATTCCCACCTTTAAATCACAAGATATCAATACAAAACATTGATATAAAAACATTATGAAAACCATTTTAAATACCATAATAAAATAAAAGTAAAACATGGTATTTATTTTTCTTTTAAAAAGAAGGTATGGCTTGTAGAGGAAGCCGAAACTCAAATAATAGTCACGACAGTGGAGAAGTCGTTGTCGCCGCATACATACGACAAAAACATTCTCTTTTGTCATTTAGTAAACACTTCATATAAAAATGATTCCTTTTGAATAAATGGAAAATTCAAAGGGGTTTATACACCATAAAAAAAGTTGTGTATAAAGCAAAATATGCCTCAATGAAAGGAGATTGAGACGAAGTCCCATACCTCGGGTCCGACTTGACTCGATCGTTCTTTAATGTCCTGAATAATAAATTCGAGTTAATTTCTACTTGCTTAAGAACCTTTTTCAAGTTCATTTTTCCCTTTATATCACTTATTACCATGTCATGAACACTATGTAATTATTTAAGTTAATAACGGTTGTTTTAACGATCATTGGTACTTGAGTCAAAATAAACCCTTTATAATTACAAGTTGTTCATGTATCCATTATATCCAGAATTATAATCATGATGTATATATCATATATATCATATATATCCAGTATATACGTGCATTTATAATATTACATTATCATTTAGAGGTAAGAAATGAAATGCACCGTTCATGGAGACGGTATGCCGTACGTATGCATGAATGCTACTTCCATTTCTATTTCATATTATATAGAATGGAATCATAATGATATAAAGGTACATTATAATTACAGTATAATATCATATATAATATCTTAGTTCCATCTTTTATACATCCCACATATTGTATTTAACGAATCAAATCACTTTGAGGGGGCGGTAGTCCGCACTTCCTTAAATGAAGATATCACGTTTACCAATAATGGAAACCATAAAGGTATGCCCAAAATGAAAAATACAGAAGCTTAAGGAAAACAAAAAAATATTACATATAATATATAAATATAGGTACATCTTAATGGCCACCTTTGAAGGTGTTAAAGGAATTTTGAACAATCATCGTTTCGGGAGGCATAAATTCACCATCCACGGAAACTGTATGTTCATTAACCATTAGATGTAGGTGTGTGTAAGTGTAGATTGAATCATTCTTATAACAACATCCTGGTATATTGAAGAAACTGGAGTTGTTACAAAAGAAATAAATAAAAAGGGTTTAGGGGGTTGTAGAAGCATAATAAAACAAAAGGACTCAAATGAAGACATTACCTTAAAATCGGGTAACTCCCTTTGGTTTGAGCTCAAAGGATTCCATGGGAAGCCTTCTGCCAAAAGTGAGGCTTCAAGGAATAAGAGAGGGAAGTTTAGAGACAAAATGAGCAGGGGTTGGCTGAGTCAAAGGCTTTGGAAGTGTGGGTAAGGAGGTTGAGGTGGGGGCCTTTTATAAGGGAGAGGAGGGGCACTCTTGGAATGTAAAGAAAAATCACTTTATTTTACAATGTAATTCGAATTTAAGAGGTCCCACATTGATATAATTAGAGGATAAGGTGATAAGGGTTCATAATCCACTCATCCAATAGGTTTTGGATATTTTTAGGTCTTAGATATTAAATTATCATTCATTTTATTTAAATCCTTTATTAATGAGGTAATCACTGCATCATCATGATGTCATAAATAATTTATTTTATTTCATGTCTAAAAATTATAAAAAAAATAATATGATGTAGGAAATATTTTTGTCTTTCCAATTTCTATTTATAATAAAAAATATGACCTTTATAACCCCGTGTAAAAATTGTTTTAATAAAACATCTCATGTTTGTGTCATTTTTACTTTAGCATTAAATAAAAAGTTATTTATTTCATATCCCAACCAAAGTGGCTCCATGGGGTTCCCAAGTTTCCCATGGCTTTTCTCGGTAGGCCATGACACACCAATAAGGTTAGGACATGTTTCAAGCTCATCTCATATTATTAAAACATTATTTTTCCTTAAACTACACTAATTACCACTAATCGCGATTAAGAACATAAAAGTTACTATTCACCAAAAAATTATTTTAATCTCATTGAACCAAATTTAACATCTTAATGACAACCATGTAAGTCTGGTTTTTGAAAATAAAATCACAGAAGTGACAAAGTTTTATTTAAACGAAAAATCACTTTCTTTAACTACCACTTAGTGGTTTCACTATTCATCAGAAATTGATGTTTTTCAGAAAGATACCAAAACATCACCCTATTATATATTTTATATTAAAAATTCAAAAATGATGTCTATTTTACAAAATTAAAAACATGTAAGTTACATTAATTAATTTAAAAACTAATTCCTGCTTTCATGACAAATAGCGGGTTTTTTTGAAATAATATCTATGAAAAGTTTGGCATTAGTTAATGACCAATTCCAAAGTTAAATTAATCCTAATGACCACCATTGGATTAAATGGTAAAAATTTATTCAGATTACTGTTTTAGATCAATTAAAAGGATAATCATACCATATAATTAAATTAAATGATAAAGAAGTTTTGATGTAAAATGCAGTATTTTTCACTATTCATTAAAAAAATGAACATTGTCAGAAAAATACAAAACTTTATCCAATGTAAATTTCAATGTCCCAATCATAATGAATATTTTTATTTTGAAAAATATATCTTATAAAATTTTCAAATGATAGATTTAAAAATGTTTTTCCATCAAAAGGCAGTAAAACAATCTTTTAAGAATATTAGTGTATTCTATGCATAAGATTGTATTTATTTTCATTTTAAGACTCTAAAATACTATCTTAATCATTAATAGACGTGGATAAAATATATATTATTCATTACTTACTTGGGATGTTACAGGAAGAGAATGAAATAACTATGGGTGAGGAAAGGAATTTTCAAATATAGGATGTACCTATTGTGAAAGAAAATTTTGATGTTTTTCCAGAGGATTTACCTGGACATCCTCCAGAACTAGAAATTGAGTTTTCCATTGGTTTAATTCCTAGATCAAGGCCCATATCAAAGACCCTATATAGAATGACCGATGTGGAATGAGTGGAACTAAAGAAACAACCCGAGGAATTGAGTAATAAGGGATTTATTCCCCCTAGTGTTTCTCCATGGGGAGCCCCTGTTCTTTTTGTTAAGAAAAAAGATGGATCTATGAGGATGTGAATTGACTACAAGGAGATCAATGATATATAAATAAACATGTATCCTTTACCTCACATTGATTATTTATTTGACCAATTGTATGTAGCTATATACTTTTCAATGATGGACCTCCGATCTTGATACAATCAGTTGTGTGTGAAAAAGGAAGACATTACGAAAACAACATTTCAAACCATGTATGGGCATTGAGAGGTTACAGTAATGCCTTTTGGGCTTCCTAATTCACCCTCTGTTTTCATGGATCTAATGAACAAATATTTCAAGGAATATCTTAATGAATTTGTAGTGGTATTTATTGATGATTACTGGTATACTTAAAAATCTTTGAAGATCATGAAAATCACTTCCGCATTATATTGAAGTCCATGAAAAGACAAGAATTATATGGGATGTTTAACAAGTGTGAATTCTGGCATCAAGATATTTATTTTCTTGGCCATATTTTCTCTAAGGATGGAATCTCTATTGATCCTTTTAATAAAATAGCAATCCAATAATGGCCAGCACCAATGAGTATAACCGAGGTACACAGTTTTATTGGGTTAGTAGGTTATTATAGACGTTTCGTCTAGAATTTTTCAAGATTCGCTAAACCATTAACAAAGATCACTAGTAAATGAGTAATTTTTTTTGACAAAATAGTTTGAAAAATGTTTTCAAGAACTGAAGAGAATATTAGTCAATGCTCTTATTTTGACTATACAATCGGAGAATGATGGGTTTGTTATTTATAGTGATTTATCGAAGAAAGGAATTTGTTGTGTACTTATGCAAAATGATATGTTTATTGACTATGCGTCATGATAGCTAAAAATTCATGGACAAAAACTATCCTACTGATGATCTTTAATTAGCTGCTATAATATTTTCTTAGAAGATATGGATACATTATCTATATGTTGTAAAATGTGAGATATATACCTATCAAAAGAGTTTGAATTATATTTTCTCCTAGAGAGAACTCAACATGTGGAAAAGGTGATGGCTTGAACTACTCAATGATTACAATTACATGATACACTACCACCCGGGGAAGGCAAATAATGTGGAAAATGCATTGAGCAGAAAGGATCATTGATTTTTGAACAAAATGAGAGTTGAAAGGGGTCAAATTTTCATTGATCTAGTAAAGTTGGATATGGGAATAACCATTTAAGGTGAATCATCGATACTTTTTGAAATGGTTACCAAACAATATTTTCTAGAAAGGAATAAGAGTTCTCAGACTGATGATGAATAATTTAAAAAGAAGATTAAAGTTGTGAATGATGGGAGATTGAGTGCCTTGGTGTATGAAGATGGAATTTTGAAAATTTGGGAAGAGTCTTTGTGTTCCTGATATACCTGATCTGAAAAGGGAATTGTTGGACGATGCTCATATTTCAAATTTTTATATACACCCTAGGTGCACCAAAATGTATAGAGATTTGAAGGAACATTTTGGTGGGAGAACATGAAGAGGGAGATTGTTGAACTTGTTTTAAGATGTATATTTAGTCAACAAGTGAAAGCTGGAAGGAAAGAGCTTGGGGGAGTCATGCAACCTCTTCCCATACCTGAGTGGAAATAGGATAATATCACGATGGACATTGTCATGGGACTACCAAAGACTCCTTGAAGAAATGATGCAAAATGGGTAATTGTTTATCGTTTTACCAAGTCATCACATTTTCATGCTATAATAGAAGATCTACCACAAGAACGATTAACAAGACTATATATTAATGATGTTGTGATACATCATGACTTACCCCTATCGATTGTTTCTGATCGTGATCCCAGTTTTACTATAAGATTATGGAAGTGTCTTCAGAAGGACTTGGATACTGAATTATGTTTGAGCACTGCCAACCACCCTCAAATAGATGGGAAATCAGAATGGACTATTCAAACCTTAAAAGACATATTGAGATCTTTCTCGCTTTAATTTTTGGGTATATGGGATCAATATTTACCTCTGGTTAAATTTTCCTATAACAATAGCTTCCATTAAAGTATTCAGATTGCACCATATGAAGTGTTATATGGAAAGAGATGTCTCACACCAACCTGTTGAGAAGATCATGGTGACAGAAAACCGGTTGGCCCAGAACTGGTGGATGAAATGATGGAAAAGGTGAAGGTAATACAAAACCACATCAAAGCAGCTCAATGTTGGCAGAAGAGATATGCCGATAACAAAATGAAGGATTAGGAATTTTAGGTAGGAGATCATGTTTTCTTGATGGTATCTCCATGGAAGGGTGTTATAAATTTCAGTAAGAATGGAAAATTGAGTCCAAGGTACATCGAATCTTTCAAAATTCGAGAAAAAATTGGGGTTGTAGCTAATCGTTTGGAAATGCCACCATGTCTCTCCAAATTTCATGGTGTGTTCCATGTATAACTATTGAGAAACTACATGCCTGACCCAATGCATGTACTCACATATGAGAAAGTTGAAATGTAACCTGATCTGTCTTATTGTGAAGAGCCCGTCAGGATTCTTGATACTAGAAAACAAGTGTTGAATATCCGGACGACACGTCTGGTAAAAGTTATATGGAGAAACCATAAGATGGAAGAGGGAACGTGGGAACCTGAGAAACTTATGATGAAGAACCACTCTAGTCATTTTATACAGTAATATTCTATAAATTTTGGGGATGAAATTATTTGATGGTGGGGAGAATGAAGCACCCCATGCTTCCATAGTACGCTTCATTTTGAATAATACAGTAGCGTGTGTTGTATGCATCTTCGAGTTCTAAATCACCGCAACCAATAAAACTAGCCGTTATGAATAGTAATTCCAACTTTTTTAACTTTTATAAATTTTATCTTTCAAAATGGACTACTTTTTTGGATTCATAATATCTAAATTAGCTTAGGATGAATTTTTGGTTTTTTTCTAAAAACATTCAATTTTGGATGAATAGTGAGAATCACTGATTTATAGTTTAAAAAAAAATATTTATTTAAATAATTATTTATTTTGTTTAAATTTATTTTAGGTAAAAATATATACATAATACAAATATATGTTCAATGTAATAAATTTGAGTCATTTTATAATAATTTTAGATATATGACAATTTTATTGAACTTTTCACTGTCTTTTACCCACCTCCAAGGAGAATTTGAAAATTCACATCAAACATAATTTTACCCCTCATGTGAGTGGAAGTTATAAAATATGAGAGACACAGTTTATATAAAGGAGTAAAATGTGGTTGAATAAGAGAAAAATAATTTTTGTTGAATAGTATCTTTTTTACTTTTATTTACCACAGTTAAAAATAAATAGTGTAATTAAGGGTAAAACTGATATTATTATTACCCTAACAAATGACTTAATTCTATTGGATAAGTATAATTCAACAAAAACAACATTAGGAATAAAATATGAACCACTTTGGTTCACTTGGATTAGATTTGGACATTTCTCATTATATAATTCAAAGAAGAGATAAAAGAGTTAAAATCAATGTTTAATAACTAAAACAGTTTTATTATACGGTAATACATAAGCTAAATTCGATTATAAATATTCATTATTGAGATAAAACTATTTCCTAAATTATTTTATTTTATTTATTATTTTTATACATTAAATAATTAAATTTATATATGACATAGCGGTGTTGCAATAATTTCCTAATTATTGAAATATTAAAATAATTGATATTATAAATATCAAAATAAATGTAATTTGAGACTTTTTATGAATTACATTAATTTTATAGGTTAATAGGACATGTTAGTATTGATTAAATGAATTTAATTCAAATTAATAATGTTTTTTTAACTTTATCAAAAATCATGTATTAAATAATTTTAAAATTGACATAAAGGAGTATTTGAAACAAATATTATATTATTAATTGTTATTCTATGTCTAAAAACCTACGGGTCGGCCAAATGACTTATATAAGATTATATATATTAATAATTAACCACTTGGGGTTCTCTTGGCTTGTTATAGTATGTATATTTACCATATAATATAAAAATACAAAGAGACATGGTAAATGTCGAACTATTCAACTAAGAGTTAATTATAAATGATAATGTTAATATAATGACCCAAACCTATCAAAAATATGTTAGTTGAAAGTATTTCGACCCATCCCCACCTTATCCTCAAAATAAGCCACTTTTGAGCCATTATAAACTGAATATGTGTTTATTATAAATTAATATTTTATGTTTTTATTAAGGTTCCCCTCACCCCTCTTATTAATGGGCACTCACCCTTCTCTCAAATTCACACCTTCAAAGCAATTTGGCTAGGCCTAACCCTACCCAAATATCCTCCGAAAATACCTCACTTAAACCTAGTGGCCTCAGTTTGATTATAAAGCCAACCCAAGGATGCTTCCAAATTCATGTGACTCCAACCTAAAAATTACTTTTAGATATTGTGATACCCCTTGGACATGTCAAAAATTTCTAGTGATGACCCCTGAACATGCCAACCATGTCTTGTTACTTCCTCTTTCTTGTT